>JAAAKG020147094.1:0-32427 GCA_010014905.2 Druon quercuslanigerum
AGGCGTGACTCACTCGGTAGGGAGGGGAGTAGTGTGAGGAAGGGGTTATAAAAATTTTAGATTGATCTGGAATTCTCAAGTTATTTATTTAAACAACACGTTCACTCCGTAACACTGCTCCGACCCAGGTTGCTGATCAATCTCTCTAGCAATCACCCCAAGTGAAGATAATAATATATATTTATTTAGGTAAGAGGAATATGAAAGTAGTTTCGAAAAAAGTACTTCAAGTTAAAGTTTATTCAATACAAAGAAGCCTAGCATTTAGCAAAGATTATCTTTACAATTTTCTATGTTAGTACAATTTTTTAAAAACGTTGGGACTATAACAATGAGGATAACGAAAAAAGAATCACAAGGCAGTTTTAATAGAAAAAGAAATATAAAAATATTACATCTTACATTGAGAAATGTATTTAAATTCAGAGATGAGCTGAAGTTAATGAAATGTACTAAGTTGACAAAGTCGGAAACATCAAATAACTTATTTTTTTATAAACAATTACTTATTTAGGTATGTAAAAAAGTTACAGTTATGTTTTTCCTTCAAGTAATATACTTCATTTTGAGGTAATGCATAAGAAATGTACCGGCAGATTCCGCCTAGTGCAGTGTAACCAATCAGAATAATTTACCGGATACCAACCTAACTTACGCAACCTTACATCTATACACAGCCTTCTATTAATCATAAGCATTTTTAGACAAAATAATATTTCACCTCCAAAAGTGTCGGTCAAATATAAATTTAACATTTTGCATAGAAAGACGATAAAAAAAATGGTTTGGGCTAGAAAGAAAGCTTTAGTTTTCATTTTAAGAACCTTGATATTAAGAAGGAACCATGAAATTTCTATGTTGTCTGCCACAAAGCTATCAAAGAGAAAAACCCAAGCTTTTTTTTAAGATGAAAATCCTGCCTTTTTCATGCAAAAAAAATTTGTTTTGTCTTTATTTTTGAGCTTTAGTAATTTTTTCAAAAAATGCTTATGGTTGACAAAAAGGGTGTGGAACCGCTATCGCAAATTTATTGTAGGACATTTGTTTGATTGTCATTAGAAGTGTGAAGAATCGCCGAAATATACGATATACACGAAAATTTCAAAGTTTTCAGCATCTCCCCCTCGGTAAATATTGAATAAAGCGACAAACTTTTTCCACATTAACTACTATGAAATAGCTTATTACTTTTCCTATATTTGACTTAGATCCATACCATTTATTTTTAGTAGGTCTAGAACTATATTTACATTTTTTATCCCAAAATATTATAATTAGGAATTCTCACTTCATTTTTAGCTAATTTTACTTTGTAAAATACTGAGCGGAATGTTACTATTCGAAATATATGGGAAACAGTATTATCTTTCACTTTCTGCATTTTTCGCAATATTTTTCTTAGAAAAAGTTGTTTTATTATGTAAAACTAATTTGATGGAACTTTTTTTTATCACAGTTGGTGTCACATTTTTTAAACAATAATATGGTACAAATCTACATTTCAACATTGAACAAATTTTATATTAAATTGCACTATGTTACATTATTTTTTAATGTAAAAAAGTAATGGAACATATCGTATTTATATCGTAATGTTTACGCGAGCATAGAACTTAGAATAATTAAAGACGATCGTAAAATCGGAAGAGATAAGATCCTACTACGTTATGTAGATCGTTATAAAGCTTCGAGTGAGATCAATTTTATAATTGTTAATAGTAAGTGCAGAAAACATCCTTTCTATGTTACTCCACATAATGGAGTTCGTTATGCAAGTTACACGTGGGATGCCAATTGGAGGTTACCCTACATGCAATCGATTGCGCCATGTCGCGGACCATCTTCTTCTTCAGTGATACAGATTCTCAGAAGCCTTTCTACGTACCTGCGCTGTACTTACGAGAGTTATGCGAGTATCCGACTGAAAGCCTTAGATTTATAACGGATATTTCCAATCGAAAGTTACATGGTAAAATCGAATCTTACCAAAATTTAATTTTCACCTGCTAGTTTTTTAACTTAATAAAAATATCAACTAGCTAAATATTGAATATATTATATAAATAATAATTATAATGATAAGTAAACCATTTAAATATTTTACGAATTGTCAGTTAAAATTCATTTAACGCTCATTGACTAAGACAAATTATGACTAAATGAAAGTAGATTACATTTTTGGTTGCATAAATATTTTCGGTTCTTAAAAAAACTTTGACACTATACTCTCGTTGGCTGCAAATATTTCTCATGAAATATGAGGTGTAAGGTGGAAGAAATAAACGCATTTATGACTGACCGCATTTTTATTTATGCGGCTTGTTTTGCACTATAAACTACATGCTCTGACATTTTACAAACACATGATAAATTATGTAAATAAATAAAATACATAGATATGAGGTCATCTACTTGGAATATAAAAAGTCCGCTGCCCGAATCCCATAGTAATGTGTGACGAACTACTAACGGGTTATATATTATTTGGACTAAGAGTTAAACTAGATTTTTCGTCAGCACACTGGGAAACGTGGAGTTACGGATTATAGCCACGAGGAAATCTTACATAAATGTTGCTATTAAGTTCACTATCACAGTAGCTCATGTTCTGTGGCCTTCGAATGAGTCGAATTTGACGAGTATGTCCTCCTACATATGTACATTATCATTTATGTCTGTCATTATTCAGAGAAAAACACTTTTTTGTGAATTTAATACCTTTACAATCATTTATAAACACTGTGAAAAATATGCATTAACATTTCTGTTTTATGAAAGAATCACCCATAGAGGATAAAAACTACAAGTAAAAATTTATCATCTTCCGATACAGTGATACTTAAGTCCACGCATCTCTTCTTTAAGTTTTTAAGTAGTGAATGAACAATTTGCTGTGAATTCTGCTGCATTCGGTGACTGCTTAAGTTGGTATCTTCTCACATGAGAAATGAAACAGGCTTTCGAGAACGAAACAAGAAATAGTTTAAAGTGATTAATGCTTTCCACGCCAGTACAGGCGTGTCACTCGTCAAATTCAAACATCCGTTTGCGAATAATTCTGCAGGGCTGCTGCGGTGTCGTGAGTCTAAACTACGAACGGTAATTGTCGCTCTATAATACATTCGTAGCATTAATTTAATTAAATTCATTTCGATTAATATTGATATCCGCCATTGGCTGCAGCGTCACCCCCGCTACCTGAGGGATATCCTCCACTCCCACCTCCTTGACCACCAACGCCAGATGCATTTCCGCCGGGTCTACCCGAAGGGTATCCTTGACTGCCGCCGCCAATAGGTCGTCCTGTACGAGATATAAAAAATTAATAACCCGAGACATTTAATTAATTGGACATTTTCAAGAGCAAAATGTTAGTGCCTTACCATTTCCACCACCGAATCCTCCGTTGCCTCCATTGCCTCCACTACTTGAACCACCAGATGGGTAACCACCACCACCATTTCCGCCATTTCCGCCATTACCACCTGGACCACCTCGCGGATATCCTCCGTTTTCTCCAGCACCACCTCCGAAGTTTCCGTTATTTCCTCCTCCTCCTCCTGAGCCTCCAAATCCACCACCAGAACTTCCTCCTGGTCGACCAGATGGGTAACCAGCACCACCGTTTCCACCATTACCACCTCCATTGCCTCCGAATCCATTACCAGATGGTCCTCCTGAAGGATATCCATCAGCTCCTCCACGACTACCGTCATTGCCACCAAAGTCACCTCCAGAAGGTCCGCCAGAAGGATAACCATTTCCACTACCTCCAGCTTGTCCTCCAGAAGGATATCCATTTCCTCCAGCATTTCTACTACCAGATGGACCACCAGAAGGATAACCGTTACCATTGCCACTGTTGCCAACTCCAACTCCAGATGGTCCACCAGATGGGTAACCTCCAACACCTCCAGAACCTCCGGCACCTACATCAGTGTTGGCTTCACCCTCATATCTAATCTGGGGTTTGTATCCGTCTGCATCCGCTTCGTATTCGACTACCTGCTTACGGCCATCAGGTAAAAGAACATTAAAGCTCCCTTGTGCTCTATCACCATCCCGAGTTTCTGTGTGGCCAAAAGTGCTACCACTTTGATCATCGTTCACCTCATAAGTGAATTCATACTTGGCTGGTTCCTGTAAATCACACAAAATATTAATACGTATATTTACCTCGAAGTTCATGTCAGAAAATGCAATAACATACATTACTCTCTTCCTCTGCATTACTGCCATAACCAGCAGATCCTGATCCACCTCCTCCACTAACTCCGCCGAAATCCCCAGAGCCGCCAGAAGGATAACCTTCATTTCCACCACTACCTTGGTTTCCACCTCCAAAAGCCGGTGGCCCGTAACTGTCCGATGGACTACCTCCTCCAAATCCGCCGACACCACCACCTCCATTACCTCCATTCCCTCTACCATTTCCTGTAAAGTAATTATTAATACAATAAGCTGTTATTTTTACTTCCTATATAATAATTATAAAACAAACTAAGAAGTAACATACCTCCAAAACCTCCATTTCCTCCTGAGGGTGGTCCATAACTGTCAGCAGGCCTACCACCTCCAAATCCACCGCTACCACCTGAACCCCCAACTCCTCCTCTTCCGTTTCCAGCACCTGAGGGTGGTCCGTAGCTATCTGATGGTCTTCCACCACCGAACCCACCAGCTGAGCCACCAGCAGCTCCTCCTCTTCCATTTCCGTTTCCACTTCCTGAAGGTGGTCCATAGCTATCTGATGGTCTTCCATTACCGGATCCACCGGCACCAGCTGATCCACCGAAACCGCCGGAATTGCTTGATCCACCGAAACCACCGGATCCACCAGAACCTCCTCGTCCACCTCCACCAGCAGGTGGCCCGTAACTATCCGAAGGTCTTTCTCCAGCGGAACCTCCCCTGCCGTTTCCACCACCAGGTGGTCCATAACTATCAGATGGTCTACCTCCAGCTGCTGCAGCTCCGGAACCTCCTCTTCCACCCCCTCCATTAAGAGGTGTTCCATAACTATCAGATGGTACGCCTCCACCGAACCCCCCAGTGCTGCCACTAGGCGGAGGAGGAGGTGGCTGACCGTAACTGTCCGCTGGTCTTCCACCTCCAAATCCTCCATTTCCGGAGCCTCCTCTTCCACCAGCATTAAAACCACCACCACCTGCCGCAGGTGGTCCATAGCTGTCTGAAGGTTTTCCTCCACCGAATCCTCCAGCTCCTCCGTTTCCTGCACCGAATCCTCCGTTTCCGCCACTAGAACCTCCTGCACCAAATCCTCCGCTTCCGCCACCTCCAGAGGATGGTGGACCATAGCTATCTGATGGCCTTGCTCCACCTGAACCTCCGTTTCCAAATGCATTTCCGCCACCGACTCCACCAGATCTTCCACCTCCACCGCCTCCAAATCCACCTCCTCCATTTGGTGTTCCATAAGAGCTTGATGGTGGACCTCCTGCGTGTAAAAAATGTAAATTTTGCCTAACATTCATACTGTCCTGTTTCATTATTTTGAATGTTATGAGATATATAATCTGATTTGTTCACAAGATATTAGTTCTTTAAAGGTCAGTAATTAATTGTCAAAAATAAAAATATTTTGAGACTTAATTCCCAAATTTTATCCGTCATGAATAACAAATTAATTCTAAGAATAAATTATCATCTTAAAAAAGGACATAATTTCCAGCTGCAGATTAAACTTTTTTTTAAGGAAATCTATTTTCTTGTAAACGAGAAATTGTCTTAACCAGATCCGTCTGCACGTTTATTGTGTACACAAGAATATGTATACTCTATAAGTTAAAAAGTTCTTGTCTTGAATGTATTCTCTCTTTTAGGGGTGTAATAAACTACCTCAAATTAATTGCATACATGTTGAACTACAGAATGTTAATGTACGGGTGCTTTCTATAGAAATAAAAAAACATGGATTTTGCAACAATATTCCAAGATATTTAAATTATAAAAAAAATTTTAAATGGGCTTTTGTCATCTGCTGAATTTCACAAGCAAAAAATTTGTCTAGACTTTTAAATAAATAATATCTGGGTTTTGAATGAATAATTTATTAAAATGTCTGAAAGACTTAATATTGTAGAAAATATAACACATACCAACGCCTCCACCGAAATTTCCACCTGGTGCTCCACCAGCACCTCCGAAGTTTCCACTTGGTCCGCCACTACCTCCTCCAAAACCTGGTGGCCCATATTGACTCGAAGGACCACTTCTGTTTGGTCCTCCGGCATTTCCCCTGCCTGGTCCACCTCCTGGTGGTAAATACGAATTTACAGGTGGTTCTGGTCTAGCAAGAGCCAGGGCCACAACCCCAAATGCTACCGTCAGCTGTAAAAAAAATTCCGTTAAAAATATTACTAAAATTTCTATCACAGTTACTGAAACTACCGAAAGTTTTTCAGTATATGTAAATGATTTCTTCGTGAATGTTTCTAATAGGCAAATGAATTTAAAAATAAAATTTTTTATTTCAGAATGTCTTCTAGAATTTAAAGTTTTATTTCTGGAGATTGTTTTTGAGAATTCCATTTGTCCGAAAATAATTAGATGGTTAGTGATTGAAATATATGCAAAGTTTATTCGAGTGAAGGAGAACAATAAAAGAGGATAGAATCTTGAAATCTAGAATCTATTATCCTTATGATAAAAAACTGCATTTAATTTCCATGATTTCCTTCTAAATTACAGCTAATTATTGCCTCCTTTTAAATGGAAATTTAAAATCATTATTATTAATTTTTTAAATTTGTTGATATTTCTAGCATATTTAGATATCCAACTAAATTTTATATACTTATAAAAACTAAATTAAGTAACTTAATGCGGCAAATGATGATACAGTATTGAAATATAGTAATATACCCAAATTTACATTTTGCCGGGCGAAATTAATTTGTAGAGAGATGCGTGATTACTAATGTTTAATTAATAATTCCTGTCGGATTTTCAGTTAAATCAGGAGACTTCACATTTCGTAACTGTAATCGATTGAAGCAATGAGCATGAAAGTTCATTCATCATTATGGTTATAGCACATAATCGATAAAAATACGTGCGCATCGCTTAATTGACTGACATATTCATCAGTTACGTTCGTTCACCAGCGATAGCTGTCTGCGAATAGATAATATTCAAACGTTCATTTGACGGAAATTACAAATCGGTATAAAATGGATAACTAAGAGAAATTGATTGTATTTTGTGCATTATTTCTGTTTACTATTTCTAACTTAATTCAAATTATAAAATTTGTATTTAATAATTTTTCTGTTTTTGAATGCTAATTTAAAAATTAATAAATATTTATTTTCGAATTTGCATACCTTTCTTTGTTCTAAGTTTACAAACAGACGTACCTACATTCTCAAAAATAAATGTCCTAATTTTCTTTGTATGTTACACGTACTTCACAGAAATTTATCTATAAAATTATCAAAATAACTTTAAAAGAGGGTTTTTTCAAATTATTAATCAGTTTGTCAAATTATATTAAAAGACAATGTGAGATAGTAGCGTATTATTTTATTTTACTTCTTAAATAAACCAACAAATGTAGAAAATCAAAAAATATACTTTGACGACTTTTAGACTAATAAAAATTTTTATTAAACTTATTGATATTCATCTTATTGATGCACTTCGAGATCAGTCTGGTTTCATTATCAGAACTAATAATGATTAAAATTCAAAACTTTGTTAGAAAATTAATTGTTGAATACAAAACCAAGTAGAAAAATCCAACCTAAATGCTCAATTTTTTGTTTAAAAAAATCATTACAAAAATGGTTGTTTAGTTCTGTAGCGACCTTAATATGAAAAGTCTCACTTTTGTTTTATATTGTGGCTGTCAAAATATTTTATATAAGCGCAAATCTTAAAAAGCGTAGATTTGTAGTATTTTTCCACTAAGACGTATATTTCTGATTCTTTGTGTTGCGAGTCATATGAGATGAATTTATTTAAACAATTATGAACTTACATTCCAGGGATTTTTTAATTATTATATATTGAGGTGCAATCCATTTATTCTAATAAAGTTTGATTTATTATTTGTGAATTTTTTAAAATTTTAGAGTTAATTTTGCAAAAGATTTGATTCTACAAAATATGATCAAGTTCTAGATAAAATCCTAAGAATTGAACTGTTTAAAGAATTTTTTACGTAAGAAACTGTTTGAACAGTTAGAAGTTATTTTAAAATAAAAGAAATGATGCATGGAAATCTTAAAAGATAAACTTTCACAAATAAAAATGTTCAAATAATTTCGTGATCACTGTAACAAATATATTAATTCTGAAGACAACTATTGATTCCGAGCGTGGGTAATAGAAAGTTAATTCTAAAATATATTTTATTCCTTGGCCAACATTGTATTAAAAGGAAAAAAGTGCAGATTATAAAAAGCTTTGTCTTTAAAGAACATAAAATAAATCTTAACTTCATTTTACTAATTTCATGAGCGTTTTACAGAAAATTGAACTCTGATATAACACAAGGCGGAAGTAATACTTTCAGCACGCTTTTTTCGGAAAATATATGCTCTAGATCATTCTATTTTCGTGAATTCTTCAGGAAAAAATGTTTGTAAATAAAAACCAATAATTTTTGTAGATTTATGGACTTAAATCTGCCAGAATATGAATTGAATCTGTGTAAAAAAACGTTAACAAATGTTTGTAGTTGAAAAATATCTTGTGTTCATTTTTAAAATTTTGATTAATACTAAAGTTTCTTCAATTCAATATTCTGTATAAAGTTATGTTTAAAATAAGCCTTAAACCATACAAAAGTTCCATTATTTTACAAGTTATTAACAATAGAAAAAAAATTAATTTTCACTTTTTGGAAATATATTTTCATTTAGAGATGTTGAAATGGTTCGGCCACAGGCATATAGTGAAAGTTTAATATTATTTCTTATATTTCTGCAATTTTGTGAACATAGCAATGAAAATAATGCAGAAAAAAATTTAAATTTTTAAAATAATTTTGGAATCGCGTTGACAAATACGTAGACTGTTACGATTTATTTATAAGGCCGTAAGACATAAGAAACTCTATCGTTCAACAATTTTTCGTTTTAAATAAATTATTTGGACAACTGAAATGTTATTTAACACTTTAAAAAAATTTGAAAGCTGAAATAAGATTAATAACACATATTAGGAAATCGATAAATAATGGTGAACTTTAATTTGTTAAATAATTTCGATAAGGGGGGTGTTCTTTTCGATCCTTATTCTATATTTTGAAGTAAAAATTTCCATTTGTTTAAAAAAAATGAGGATTATGCAAGCCTTTGTTGCCTAAATTTTCAAAACATGTAATTTGTTCTTTGCATCAATGATTTTTTGGGTCTCATGTACAAAAATTATACTCTTTTACTCTGTTAAATCTTTAATGCATAAATTGACATGAGTCCCGAGAAGAGGGTAGTTTTCAGTCAATATTAGTCACTATAAACTAAATAAAATAAGAATTAATATAAACATAACTGTACAAATGTTGCTAGACATAGTTTAAAACGAATTCCCGTGAAATAGAAGATAAAATTTTGTAGTTCTGAGGCACGCACGACCCTTAACTCGCCCCGTCAATAATTTGCACTTGCTTGGCATAACAATGTCCTTTGCACATAGAACCTGGGTTGAATACGCTTAAAACCTCTGAGAGACTTGCTTAGCACGCCCTAAAGTTCTTACCTTGAACATGATGTCTAGGATCCTAGGGTGCCCGTGTTGAGGTGTTATTAGTCGCTCTTTGTTTTCGCCTGATGGGCAGGGAAAACAGGGAAACTTTAGAGAGACTCCCTCGCGGCAGAAAATACTCGTTAATGCCGCGTGTGATAAGAATGGATCCTCACCACTGAGTGGTGTTGAGGGAATGACAAAGCCTGAGCTCTAATCCGCTTTATATATCCCTAAGTCTATCCGTGATTCGAGATCATGGATTTGGTGCAACTCGGAAGATTTACAACGAAGATCGGTATAACTGTGTCACGGCAGTGCATCTATTGGTGACGGTGCCAAGATGGCGGACAAAGAGTGGGGTTTAACCATACGAACTCTCGATCAAGTTTTGTGGTGCATCCCACAGATAACGATTCGCATCCACTCTCATCATACCTGAACCTTTCCTCCTCAAATTCGAGCAGAAAACCTGGAATAGAGCCTCCAGTGCATACAAGACTTCGTACGAACATAAATGAGTACACAAATTCTTTCATATTTCAATCTTTTCATTTTACATAGTCTCAGTTTTCAAACTTTTATATTTCTTTAGAAATTGTTTTATTAATTAGAAAATTTATTTCTTGAAATATAATGAGAGCAAGTAACGCAAAAGAGTACTTTTTTATATACCTGAATGAAGTAGTTCAATTTTGGGCATTTTTTTGAGGTTGGCAAAGGAGAGTTTAAAGGAGCTTTATATTTTTTTTGCTGTAATAATTTTTCAGGGCATGTACTAATCATGAGGTGATATAATCAAAGTCAGGCTTTTAGCGCTCTTTCAGGAAATTTTCAAGTAATTAATTGCCGTATTCAATTGTTCATTATTTTGATTGTAAGTTGGTAAAATAAAATTTGTTTTATCAACCCTGTTAAATATTTACATTCCCACAACTTATTTTCAACATCATATATTTATCAGTCTATGCTTTTCGAAAATTTTTATTTTGAAACTGAGACGAATTGGATAAGTTTTCGGTTTTTAAAGGGACGTTAAAATTCTCCCAATTCTAATAAAGTAAGAGTGATTTACGACAGAAGTTTTGTCTTCATTTGTCAGACGACTTGAGCGGTAGTCAAGATATTGACGCACATTAGCATTTCAAAGGGAGTAGAAGAAGTTGTTCGTGTGGAAGAAAAAAAATTTTCAACTAAGAGGGTTAGAACATCTATTAGAGAACTTAATTTTTATAGTGTAAGAGAAATGATGACACTTACCTCAAGTACATTACATTTTAGATTACTTAAAATCTCCAGAATATCAGCTTTTATAATGTCGATTATGTTTCAAAAAACTATTGGAAAAATTATTGGAAACCGGAAATCATTGAAATAAAATACATACATTTTTTCTTATATGTAATTTTAATATTTATATAAAATTTATTTAGTTTTATTTCAAAATTGAAAGTGAAAAATATGAAAGTCAGTATTCACTGCATACCAGGTCAAACGATTTTCCAATACTGGCATTCCCTCATTTAGGGTTCATACGTTTTAATTAATCTAAATATTAGTTTGTTAGTTTTAATGGAAAATTATAAAAGCACGAATATTTCAAAAGGGATTTTCCCCTCTAAAAAGCTAACACAAAATTGATGAACATTTTTGGTATAATTCATATTTGAAAATTAATTACTTTCACCGTGATAACTGCATGTCATAATTTTCTGGCTTGAAAGTTCGTTCTGTTTTATCAAAGATTCTCTTGATACTTTAAAAACCGAAATGTTATGAATGTCAAATATTACAATCAAAAATTAACTTTAAACATATATTTTCAACACGAATGTATCCTTTAACTTAGACCCTAAAAATAAGTATAGGAAAACTATAAATAATAAAAAAGCTGCAATTTTAGCGTGATTCGGGCTAAAAAAAACATTTACAGAAATAATCTGTTTATTAAATGCTCTAAACTTAGAATAAATTACTCGAGTCTTAGTAAGCTCCACTAATTTAATTAATTTAAAACAAAATCACTAAAAAATGACTTTAATTTTAGTGTCCAATCAGTGATTCCAATTTAGGGATTACTTTTTTCATCATTAAATTATATTTATAAAAGACTGTCTAAGTTGATCTAAATTCAGTGAGCCTAAAACAAATATTTACGTGAGTTCAGGAAAAGTGGAAAAGGCGGTCAGGTTTACCAAAATTCGCTGAAAGTAGAATAAACATTTGGAGCATCCCTTGGTACTTCGTTTATAAAAAAGATAGAAATTTAGTTATCAGAATAAAAAATATACTTATTTTTTATAAAAATAAAATTCAAGAAACAGACTACAGAGATTACAGACTGCAGACTACAGACTACAGATTACAGACGACATAGTTTATTTATAAATTTTATTAAAAGTTAAATTTCCATAATAAAATACAATAAATTGCAATGAAGTAAAATAATTTAAAAATAATTATTAGTTTTGTACTCCTTGCCGTATTCTAAAATAAGAACCTCTAGTTGAAATATATAGGTGATATTATTTTTTTTTTAACTTCAAAAATAATCCAAATTTACTATCTTTATGTATAGCTCATAGCAGCTCTGTAATTGTTCCACAGACTAATGAGCAAAATAAAACTCAGTTTAATACTGTACTCGTTTCTAATAGATTTTTTTCACTATTATATAAAGAGACCTTGGCCAAATAGAAAAGTACAAGAAAGTTCTACTAGAAAATATAATTTTCGATAAAGTTTTTAAAATCTTTCAGGTAATTACAAATGAATTGAATTTTTTTGTAAAAGTAGATTTTATTTAATCACGTTTATTCTTTAACTTCTGATTTAATTGACAAGCGATATTTTATAAGATGTTAAAGATTTTAATTCATCTAAATATTTTATTTTTCAAACAAGATACCTATAGATATGCTGCTGACTTACTTTAATAAAAAATTAGTGCCAGGAATAGTATATATTATTTATTTTATTGGGAAGTAGTATTTCCTGATAAAGAATGGAATAGAAAATACAATTCAATGAGACAAATATTTCATGTAGTTAAAAAGTGACCTGATAGATCTCTTTTAAAACCTGAATGGCTGATTTTTACATAATTTTAATTTATAAACTTATCTTAGAACTTCACTTTCTGAATCTGTTTAATACAACATATTTCTAATTAAAGTAGGTGAATGGTCAATAAGGACTGATATTGGACTTTGAATTAGAAAATATTTTTTTTGTAAAACGAAAAACCTTGAAATGTTTTTTTTACCTATTTTATGTAAGAACAATTCAAATTGAATAATTTCCCCATAAGATAAAAAATGAAAACTCTAGCCAAGAATTTCCACAACACAACTCTAATTCTGGGAACAAGGATAGCCATTTCTGATCCTTCTTATTTAATTTATCAATATTTTACCTAATAAATAAACAAGCAATTTGATTACTTCTCAAGTTTGTCAAACATGATTAAGAACGAGTCATCAAAGTTACTAATTAAACGAGTAAATGAGTTCCCAATATTTCATCAGTAAAATTGAATTATTGCACGCTTAGAGAGTTAAGTAAAAGTAGCGATCGAAATAATCGAGGAGATGCACGGAATATATTATTATCTCATCTAATTAAATCTCATCAGAAGTACCTTGCACGCGACTAGTAACTACATTGCGTCTCATTAATGCACCGAGTTAGAAGATCACACAAAATGCACAAAGGGGTGATTTACAACTGAGGAAATGGCAAAGTTTGAGCGTGAAAAAGCGAAATGTGTAACATCGCCTCGAGACATAATTATGATAAATGAGTGGCTTGTCGTGAGAAGTAGGAGTCTTAGGCATATACTTAGAATGACATAGGCGTATAAGCGATACGTAAACGGCAACGTCTGCATCGCGCGAACGTCCTTTCACCTTTCTTCGGATGAATCTGAAATAAAACGAATTTAGCAATGTCAGTCGGCAACGGCATAAACTATCACAACTTTAGCGATGCCCGTATTTGCTCGAGCGATGTAATTGTGAAAAATCAAAAAGAAATTTTCTCCCATATGTTGGATTTGTGCAATAAGCAAACTCGTGCAGGATATAGCTCGAGGTAATGTGGGACGATGGTTAAGTCAGGGATACGTTAAGCTGCTTGCATCACAATTTTATTGTAAGTTTGCTTTCATGAGGTATATACCAAGGGGATGTCTCCACTTTGTAATTACGGACCTCGTTTCAATTTGGTTCTCAGAATTTCTGTACCACGCTTGCTTTCATTCACAATCCAACCTTAATTTGCCTCATTTCCATTATGGTGGATTCTATCCTGAACCGCAAATCTCGATCACCTCACCACATCTACTTTTTACAATTATTTTTCGTTATTATAATGCACTGTTTTGAATATATATTCTTATTTATGTGTGTGTATTCTACAATGAGTGCCATTGTTATATTACCTTCATCATGAAAATAAGGTGCTTATCCTTGAATTTGTAAGATAGGAATACAAGTTTGCTTTTTGTATTTACTTCAAGGATGAATATGGGAATATATTTTAATTTATATAAGAAAATAATTCTTAGATTGAAGCAGTATTTGAAAGCTTTAAACAAATTCGATATAAAGTTCACGTTTCAGTTATACATTCAGATGATAAGAAGAGACTGATTATTATCTATTTGGGAAAAAAGATTATTATAAAGTTATGTCAGTATTTCAAGATAATGATCATCATAAGAAATCCATGCGGGTCTTCATTAAAGGGTGGTATTTTTCAAGGCCGTGTCTAGATTCACTGAAATTCGTTCATCGTAGAAAAAATATTTCTAGTTAGTCCAGTGAACTGGAAAAGAGTGCCAAGATTCACCTAAATTCCGTGAGCGTAGAACAATTATTTTAAGTGAATACAGAAGAGCTGTAAATGGGCGGTTAGGTTTACAGAAATTCGGTGAGCGTAGCACAAATACGTTCGGTGAGCCCAGACACTTTGATTTTTTAAATAGTCATACTAAGAAAGTGTAGCAGTAAGTGCACAAATTGCCAATTTTTTATTTTTAGTTTTCAATAACAAACAATATAAAATCGTATTTGATTAAGCTTGATTCCGTTTGGGTTTGATTATTAGAACATTCGTTTAAAACTTAAAAAAGAACGCGTTTAACATCAAAGTTTTCTTTTTTAGTTTACAAAAACTTTTAAACTTTTAAAAAGATAAAAGAAGATTCAGGTTAAAAAAATAGTAGTGTGTTTCTTCTGTTCGAACGTAGCTAGGATTGTGAAAAATATGGTTTAAAAAAATTATAAACGAGTATCCTATAAACTAAATACAAAAATAACGTCGTTTAAGTTGCTTCTTCAAAAAATTATAACTTGATAAAAATTTTGTTTCTAAAACGCGATCTTATATTAACATTGGTTATTGACAATTGTACAGTCAAAAAATTTTGAATAATTAATAAACCCATTAAAAATGGAATTTTTCAAACGGCAAAAACGTTGAACACCTCTGTCTGGGCCAAAATAATACCTATTTTTTTAATCATGGGTATGTCTGAAAAATATTTTTTACTCCACGTTACCCTTTTATATTATTTTAATATTTTTCTCCAAAATTATTACATTACAAAAATGTTCCGTTACATTTCTCAAACTCTTACCCCTCCCCCGTCGTAAAAGGATCGCGACACGTTACATTTCCTCTTGAATCTTCCCACCCCCCAAAAGCGTCACACAGTATATAAACAACCCTTTATATTTTATATTTTTATATTGTTTATCAAATAACATTAAAAATGTAGAAGTATTAAAAAAGAAGATTCATCAGAAGCACAAAGGAGAACTTAAATTCTATTAATATTTTTAGCAATACGACAGTTCCTTAAAAAATATTTGAGTGCATTTTTCTACACGGAAAGAAACAGTTGATAGGAATCATGGAACCAACAAAGTCTCCTTAATATTAAATATGCGCAAAAAATCTTCGGTCTTCATTCGGATTTTTTATTATACGATTCTAGGTTGTAAAGTAATTTAGCTTATATACCGTAAAAGGAATATAATAATCTTGTTGTTTGTATGGGTGTAACATTGTACAATGCATATCAAAACTAGTTTGCTAGTTTCCTGACGCTCAGAAGTGTTTTAGAGGACAATGTATTAAGTTTGTCTATATTACGTGACTCTCATCTCACGATTTGCTTTGCTTCATTATCCCTAAACTACATTATACAACTATCGTTTGACGAAGAGTAAATGCGCGTTGTGTAAGGTGCTAATCGAGAGAAATCAGTTAAAAGGGTTCATATGCAAGTGCACGAAATATGAATCTGAACACATACTTAAGCCGAGTCGTGCTCAACATTAATCTAATCGTAATATTATAACTTTTTACTGTAATTATTTCCACATTGATGTAAATCCTCTCTTTGAAAACAAAAAGGTCAGTAATTAGTTTTCTGCTTCTGACTGATTAACAAGAATCTGTACTTTAATTTAAATCGTAAAACTGTGAAAAATATTAAATATCAGAAATTTTAAATTAACATGACATATTTTGATGTGTTCATAAAAAACACTGTATATCCGAAAAATATTTGGGTTTATTTTTATTCAAAGTTTTTAAAGTCATGACGCTAAAATTTCTATCCAAATAAAATAAAGAAGATTTTTATATATTGACCGACGAGACGAAATGTCTGGTAAAATAAACCAGCATTCTGGTTGAGTATGCCCTTAATATTTTTTTCTGGTTAAAATAATCAGAATTCTGATTTTTAATCAGGCTTTCTTATTAATTTAACAAGAAAAATTAGTAAGGGCGTATTTACCCAGAATTTTCGTTCATTTAACCAGACATTTTTTTGCGTGAAGGACAAGGGAATTGAAATAAATATAATTCAAATAACTTGGTTTTTAGGTACATGAAATATAAGGCAAATTGTGGATAATTAACTGCTGTAAATAGATGAAATTTTGACCAAATAAACAAAATCTTTATTGTGCCACAAATCAGTTAACCACTCCAATAAGATTTTGAAAATGAATGAAGCAACCTACATTTTATATTTGTGTCGAATTTTGCGAAAATTGAAAAACGATGACGACATGTGTTGGAAATATTACAATAAAAAGTCTCTTCATCATTATAAAATTAAATTTCTTTTGTTTTTTTAAATTGCAATTTGAAGTAACGTTTTGAATAAAGCACTTAATATAATTTCATCACCGACATCCTAGCTACTAGTGTACGCTTTTGCCAAAGAATGATATAATTTGAAGGAGGCGATTCAGAGGCTCGATTTCGCAGTCAGGCAAGAAGGTAATCTAATCTGATTTCAGTTCTGGTGTGCATAATGCAAACTGTCACACCGACTCGATCTTTATTGATATTCAGGTTGCTCAAGTAGATATAGTGATCCTGAAACCAGTGCATCACTTTCGTAAAAAGAGAAGAGAAGATCGTAAAAACAAGAGAGAGAGAGAGAGAGAGAGGAATGGAATCGCTAGTGGAGAGGAATCCTAAGCGCAATAGATTTTCGGTCTTCTAGGTCTCGTTTAAAAATTTAGAATTTTCTTGTAAGTAGACGAGGAATGTGGAAGGATGCGCTTGTAGTGGTCAGACATATTTGGCATGAGGCCACCACGATCGAGAGAGGATTCCTGAAGTGTGAGTGAGCTGGAAACCCTCGCAGCTGGGAGTGAAGATGTGTTCTCGTGCGGCAGTTAGGCAATCCTCTTCACCTGATCTAATTTACTGCCCCAGCATCGATCTGCAGCTGTCTCGCTCAATTGCAACATTTCGTGGCTTCGAGATGCGATAAATACGATCCCCGATTCAGTGGACGATTCATTGTGCATCGGGACCCGATACGCGGCTTAACGCACGCTTAAATTGATTTTTCACCCTTCACCCTCTATTTTCATCTCCAGTATCAACCACTTCATCCCTTAAACTCATTTTGCGAATATCAATTTTAAATTGCATTTTCTACTCCGTAAAAATCACACCAGTACCTGCCCTATAGGTATATTATGTACTTTAAATTTTATTATATCTATTTATGCATGCATAAATTTTTGACTTATTTATTTAGTCTAATATAATACAAAAATTTTTTGAAGACAGATAAAGACCTTAAAATTTAAAGTTTATGTTCTTAAATAAGGTCTGATATAGTTGTTGGTGTGATTTTTTTCTTACAAGGAACTAACACAAATATTTCTAAAAAATTGAAGAGTAGAAGCACCTTAATTTGATATAACAAGTTTTATAACAAAATTTGATACAACAAGGTTAAGATTTTTAAGCAATGAAATTTTTAAGAAAAATATTGATTAATTAAATATTTATAATCGCATCTTTTTTTTATTTTTTGTTTATTTTAACAATAACTTTCTTGAACATATAAACAATTATAATACAGCTCTGGAGTGGACAAAGCAAAGAAAAAAACGACTCATCTAGGAGAAAAAATGGCCCTTAAACCGATTAATATGTTCAATGTAAAAACTAATGAAAAATTTACTTTAAAAAAATGAAGAATTTCAATAAATTTTAATCATAAAAATCAAAATCCTTTAAAATGAAAATTCCAAGTCTCAATCGCTCTTAGTACACTAGTTTAAACCTTGCGATGGTCGAAATTATTATATAACTTTTTTTAAATTGTAATTGGTTAAATTAAAAATTGTAATTCAATAGTAATATTCAATGTAGACCAATTTATCTTTGAAATGTATTTCATAATTCAAAATAGTAAAAACTTCAATATTTACAAAATAACAACGTTTTCATTAAAGCATGAAAAATTGAGCAGCTGAAAATAAGAACTTTAACAATTGAATAGTTTCTAACGTAAATCATAGAATATTAAATAGTTTAAAACCGTCGACCCTTAACATTTTTTTTTAAAATACGAACAAAAAGCACTTAATATTTAACAAAGCCAAATTTAAGATACTCTTAGATAATATTACAATTTAAAAGTGAAATAAATGTCTTAAGAATTTTCTTTAGAAAATTCTGAATTGCAAGTGCATTAAAGTATTTTTTTAAATTTAAAGCATGAAAAATTGAGAAATTTCTAACTTGGATCATTAAAAATTACTAAAGTAATATGTTATTTCGGGATTGTTATTGCATGAATTAAATTTAATTATCTAATTTAAAAATATTTTACTTTTGGAATTTTATAACTGCCTAAATGTTATATAACAGTTTATTATAAAATCAATAAAAACAAAAAATAAATAACAACTATATTTCTCATGCTGCGACTTTTCAAGTTTGAAATAGTACTGCTGAAAGTTTTTTCGTTACCTAAAATTCAAAGCCTGAAGAAGCGTGCGATATTTAATTTAAAACTTTAAATACTAAATCAATATTTTAAATAAAAAAAAATACATAACAACTACATTTTCCATCAATTGACTTTTAAGGTAGTTTTCTTTCCAAAAACGTGATCTCAAAAAAATAGTTGTCCATGATTGTAGAATCAAAATACTAATATTGATTATGTTATTAAAAACATTATTATAATGTATAGTTTTTTAAACTTACAAAGAATATTTGTTTTATAAATATTTCTTGTAAATTGATTCTGTCTCACAATATTTTTTACTTATTTCAGAAAAACGATGGAATTTTTTTGTATGAAAAACATTCTCTACAACAGTTGTAAAGTTACTCTACTGCTTTCAATGTTTAAATTAAATATTTCTCTCTTTAAAATAATTAAATTTATGTATAAAGAAACAATTTTTTAAGTGACAAAATAAATTCAAAGATTATTTACTATAAAAAATTGAAAACAGTATATTTGTGGGAAAATATTTATCTGATAAATCAGAAATAATTTATTGCAATTTAAATATTTTTTCAATAAATAAGAAGCGACAGCATGAAAAACTTAATTACAAAAATATTTCCTTAATAATTATTTTTCGTAAGTTTTAGAAAGGTTACATGAAAAACATTTTTTTCTTTCTTTTGACTGATAATATGGATATCATTTTCCAAAATCATAAAAAAAAATTTTCAGAGGCGTGATTTTTGACAAGGCAACTACTTTAAAGTCTTTACCACATCTTAAAAAAATATTTATGAGTGAAGATTTTTTAAATAAAAATTATATAAAAATTTCTTAGTATACTACAGTATAAAAATATAAAGAATTATAATTTAAAAAATTAAGTAATTGGTTTCATTCACTTTGTCAAAATAGCTCGCTGATTAAGAATTTGCTTTCTTTCATGATTTCTGAATTTCACCATTCGTCAAGAGAATTTTGTTAGTCAAATAATTGGAAGAAAAAATATATATTTGAAGACAATTGACTATAAAATGCATAGACTTGATTCAGAGTCATTCAATTATGTCATTTTAAGCTTCGAGCTATGGAAAGCTCGGTTTGCACACTGCGTATTTTAAGTAGTAACACACTGCTGCGGTCAGACACAGTGACTACCTTGATAAACTACCACTTTCATTTGCTCGTGATGTGATTCATAGTCGATTAAAAATTTACACATCTTGTTTACATTTTGATCATCAATGAAATTTACTGTTCATTAAAATAAATGAAGAATCCAATTCAGAGGCAAGGGGCATCCTCACTCCACTCTGTTTGGTTTTAATCAAAGCGTAATTATAATCAGCCCCTTTTAACAATATGTCAATTTTAATCTACTATCTGACTGCTCTCCTGTTATAGTAGATTCTAATTAATTAATTTTATCTCTGTCTGATGACAACAATGACTCATGTATGCATATGTATACAATTTCTATTGAACAACCCAGTGGGAAACCGCCAAAGCTCACAATTGGCGCATTATTGGACAAATACTGGCTACGAATATAATATATACTTAATGATAAATATTTTAGAAAATCAAGAATAATTAAAAATGGTAAGTTTTTACAATTCTTGATAATAATTAGGAAAAATTAATGTTTTTTATTAGCAACTGTTTTTGGTAAAGTCTTACTCCAATATTAGGCTAATCTTACATTTCCGTCTGGAAAGCAAAATTCAATATGTCATCGCTTACTACATTTTCGTTTTAATTAAGAATTCTGGTATGATCTTGTATCTTAAAATAAATATTAAAAACAATTTATCAATTACAATTTTTTAAATGTGTAACTTTTCGCGGTAGCAATGACGTATAATAATGTTAGATGCGGAAATATATTCCCAATCCTGTGTAATAAGTTTGTATGTTGTGTAGCACCGGTAGAACATAAAATAACCATGCAAGTTAAAAACTACGATAATGCTACCGAGCAGAAGCCAATTAAAATTTTTTAATGAGTATTACACGTTTCGTGACCTGATCTTAATTAATTAATTGATTTCACATCACTCCTTTTCCATTTGCTAGTTTTCTACACAAAGTGAAAAGAGAACGTAAGAGAAAAATCGAATTTTTCTTTTCAATTTATAATGTTCCTAATCAGAACAATTCCAATACCAATACAAGTTGCGCGAATAGAAAAAGTTTGGCTGATATATCTTCTGTAGGATTTAGTATTTATTACATTTTAAAAAAAGTTCTATCGCCAATAAGTTCAGAAGTCTTTTCAGACCTTGCCTCTTTACTATATATCAATTTTAAAAATGAAATGAATCTATGAACTCTGATTTGATTGCAAGAATCTTTTTAAGTTTCTGAGCATACAAGTAAATTAGAAGTTTTGAAAAGAAAGAAATTCAATAAAACTAGATGAAAAGAACCGTTTCTGCAAAGACTATAATCAGTCTGCCCAAAAGAACTTTTACATTTATCTACGTTTCAGCGACTCGTATAAAGTTATTGCCTTTCCGTTACGTACCCGGATGGTATACTTTGATGCGAATGTAGAAGGGTATATAACTTTGGATGCAAGTTTTTACGACATCGAAGTCCTTTCTCCGTAATCTTTCTTCACAAATGGACCGTGAATCTTTTTATTTGGTATCTCTGATCACCACATGTCGCATTTGTAGATTAAAAAATTAATCGCTCAAACGAATTCTGTTCAAATTTAATGGATTATGCCTTCACTTAAAAAATTTGTGTAAAATTAAAATAAATAAATGGTTCGACCTACTAATGCATGTATAATATTTAGATACTGTTTCATTTTTGAACGTACAATGACATTCCTTTCATGAATTTACATACATAAATACCCGAGTAAAAATAATTCGTCTTGGCTAAGCCTTCGTCCAAGACATAGCCAAGATATAGCGAAGACATTTATGTAAGTCTCGCCCCTGACCGCGAGCGAGACTTTATTTTTGGTCTAAAGTCGAAATTTTTTGTCTTCAAGCCATACTCAAGGACACCAACAACAAAAGGGTCTCAATCACTAATCCGCTTTAAATTTTACATAATGTTTATATTATTTATCTCCATCTACAAATTTTATCCATTCGTTCCTATCTCCAACAGTCCACTAGATACTTGTAGAAAATCACAGTTATAATATTTTTGTGGAAATTTTTATATGCATGTAGTTCTTGAGACTGGCAGATTCCGAATTTTGGGTAAGCAAATCATTGATTGCAAAATTACAAGTTCTATCGGTCGTAAAATTGTAATCCTTTGCAGATGTCAACTGCTTGGCCCCAGCCTAGCTACCTGAATCCTGGAAATCGCAGGCCCTGTCAGTGATCCATAGTTTGTAGAGGTCGGAGTATAATGGACAAGAAATTCAGAAACGAAAACTTTTGTAATTTTGACCCTGAAAAAATTAAAGCCGTAAATTGGTAATATAACTTTATTTCGAACAAATTTTGTTTACTTGTCAAGACTTAAACTTCTCGTCTTAAGACCGTAAACTTTAGTCATAAACTCAAGACTTCCGTTTTCGACTACTAAGTCTCGCTCCTGGCGGCCATCGAGACATAGCCGTCTTGGAGACGATCTCAAGACGAAATATTTTGACTCGGATAAGCATTATATTCCAGTATTTCATCCCAAATTCTTCAAACATGTTTTTGTGGTAGCTTGCATCCAAATATAAAAAAAAATTTGAAATGAATTGGTAACAGCATGTCAACTGTATCTTGATATACATGAAAAATCATAAAGACCATGAACACTTGGAGCAATATTATTGATTTTAATATACAAATTTTACGATAGCTAAAATGTGTTTCAAAAATATACAATCACTCAAATAATAGAAGATACACGTTACTTTAGAATATGCCTAAAATGTGCAATAATCTTTTGTCGTTACGATTAGATGAAAATCCTAACATGCTATCGTTAATGTACCAGTAATTAACTAACGCGAAACAAGTTGATAAGGAAAGTGAGCGGCTATAATAACAATTTCTAAATACGATGCAGTTTCAATTATACGCTGAAAGTTTTGGCCTCGGGTGTTTCGTGCCTCTAAAGTCTGGTACTGAAAGCGATAATTCCTTGAAACCATTTAATAGTTTAATAGATTCAGCTACTTAAACTGAATCCTATGACGTAATAAGCAGAGCAGCGCGTCGAACTGGCGTTTGTACGCTGAAAGGAATAAAAAATTTGAAGCACTCTTCGAGTCACGAGAGCCATTAGCGATTTACATCGTCATGCTTCCTTCTTCTTCTGTAATACGAAGCTGGGGTGCCCTTACTGCTTTACTGCTTTACGGATGAAACATTTTCGCCTAATGGTGATGTAGTCATTTTTGAAATGCGAAACAACTACTGGGCTCGACCAACTGTCTTTCTGTGTTTGCTCCTTATTTTAAAAATGCGCTGCTAATGATTATTGTACTTTATTCTTGGTGTTAAAGCGTGCAGGTTATTTCAAATCTCTTTCTGATTAAAAGAAAGTTAATATTTTTCAATGAAAAAACTATTTTGCCTTCTTATGATCAAATATCTATGAATAAGGTGTTCCGAAAAATGCCATATTCTCTAATAAGGCCATATTCCCTAATAAGGCCACCTCCCTTATCTAAGAAACTTGCAATCAAATCCGACAGATCTCAACTCAAAATATTCACCATGGCTGTGATAGTGATAAAATATAACAATGAAAGCCACCAATCTTCGTGTCTTCGTCAGAGAAGTGTTTTTAGTGGTTATCTGCAAAGCTGGTGTAAAAAAACGGTAAGTGTTACCTAAGCTAAATAAGGCCAGGGTGTTTCCAGCTGTTTCATTTTTTTAAATACTAATTTTATTAGGAATGAAAAATTTGAAACATCCGTTTTTAAACGACGAAATTTTCATTTTGTAAATTTAATAATTGGCCTCGGATCGCTCTTCCCTAGGCATGGTCTTATTGGGGTACGCTGAGTGGACCTATTATGATACATGGTGTTCCTAATAAGGTCACTTGGCATCTTTTTGTAATTTGATTTAAAAAAATACTTAAACTATTTCAAATGGCGCAAAAAAAATGTTGTGCAGTTTAATAGTTTCTCTAACCGTACGTCAAGATACAAGGTAATCGTTCAAGTAGTTTGGCCGGGAGAAGCGGCAAACCCAATGGTGGCCTTATTCGGACCACCTGCCTTAATAAAGTTGGGGTTGTAGTTTCAGACATATTCTCGTTTTTTAAAGCCAGAAGAATCATTATTATTTTCGGATATGAGGGAAGGATGATACTATTAGCACTGAATGTATTGGATTCATTTGATGTTTTAAATGTACTGTATGACCCCATAGTTCACGTTGCTGAAAAAAGTTTAAACTCAAATTTTGTAAAAATTGGACTTTTGTTTAATAGTAATATGTATATACATTCATGCCAAACTCTCCAGTCTTAAGTTAGCAGTCTAAACTCCACAATCTCGTTTTGTGTTGGCACCCAACACTGCTACACATCCATAACGCTACGAGCCAGCACAAAACGAAATTGTAGAGTTTAAACTGGTAACCACAAATTGGAGAGCGTAGAATGGAGGAACCGATATAACCTCGAAATGAATTTAATCAAAGGGTCTGTTTTTGACAAAGTAATTTTTTTTGTTAAATAAACTTTTTTTTTAAATGTGCATGTCCTTTGGGACTGTGCATAAATTACTTAATGTTTTTTTATGAAATTTTGAACCACGTACCTACCCTAACGGTTGATGTTTTCCCAAGAAAATATTTTTAGTAAATATCATAAACAGTACAATTAAGTGAAACAAATGCATTGTTAACCTAATAGTTGAACCTTTAACAAAGAAAGATTCAATTTCAAACGAACGATTGCATTCTTAATAAACGAAAAAAGAATCTAAAAGAAAAGATGCATTCTAAAATGTCAGGGACGAATTTTGAACTAAAACATATAAATATATATATATAAAATATATATAGTTGAACTTTTAACGAAGATAGTTTTCTGCTAGAAAATACGAATCTTCTGCAAACTACATACATTTTCACTAACATAGTTGCATTTTGAAACAAAAGAAAAAAAAATTAAAATTTTTTTTTTTTTAATTTAACAAATGAAAATTGTAACTTTCTAAAAGGGTCTCCTATGCCATTAGAAATACGTAAAAACAAACAACATTTTCGGTATCCTCGTCAAAGAAGTGTAATGCGAATGAAAATCTGTATTTGAATCGATTGGATACATATATATATTGTATGAAAATATACAAGATTGTTTAATAATTAATAAAGATTAGCTTTTGTGACAGTCAGAGTGACCTTTTTTTAGCTTCGGAGTCATAAATATGCGAATCAAGACATAAATATATGTCTTCAAGACATAGAAACTTGTATCCAAGGCATAAATTGAAGTCTGGCTCCGTCTTAAAACTGAGACATGCTCAAGTCGACCTTTTCGACTTCAGCATGTCTTGATTGGGGGCAATTCAAGTCGAAACCAAGTCGAAGAATTTTTACTCGGGTATATATGAAAAGGTATTCAAAACTCACAATCAGTCTAAAAAAAGTTAACATTATTATGACATTAATTCGCAATTTTATTACTAAATTTCATTTTATTTCAGTTAAGATGGATAATCCGGCGTTCGTTTCAATTTCTAGACTGGCTTGGACAGCACATGAGTTTCTGAGCCCGAAATGAGCCGTAAAATCTGTTTTGAAATTATGGCCCGAGATACATTGCATATGCTTCAGCATGCACATCCCTATATCCATAATGTGACTTGAACTTCGAGCACTCAACGATCCTTGAACAGATTGGGTCGCTTATGAAATACGGGCTCACTGCTTTGAAGAGTATGTAGGAGTGCTACAGCTTTCTGCAAGTTTACAAACGCATACTCTACCGAATCTCTTTTCCTATTTTTTCTCTCTGTGTTCTTCTGTTCATTTCTCCATATAGCCCCTTCACTCTTAGCCGTAGGGATTTTGCTGTCACAGAGCATAGATAAATACATTTCTCTTTTGATGCATTTACGAGTATTTAATCTTTCTTCTTTGTCATCATGCAGGCACACTTTAGATACAGAATGGGCAAAAATACATACTAATTTGTAGAAAACCCTCTTTGCTACATATATATTATGTATCAAAGCATGTCCACTTTTTTTAATCATAAAGCAGCTGACTCCCAGGACAGATAATTTAATTTTATGTTAACATTCAAAAAGAATTTCAACAGTGGTTTTCAAATGAAACTGAACATAATCAATTTAATTCGCTCTTTAATGTGAAATAAACCCATTTATGTAAATAAAAATAATTTTTGAAGCTATACGCATATTGCGTTGTAAATATTTCGTTTGGAAGACGATTATCTTAAAATTTATTAAATAATAAAATTTGAGGTAATAAGCAACTGAAGAAATTTTATGCCGCATCCAAAAAAGACAAACATTCATCTCAGCGAGTTTTTTTAAATTTACACAATTTGTTGTACACGTAAAAAGAAAAACACTTCTTTAATATATTTCACAACAAACTTTTTTCCGATAATTTTATGAATTTTGACTTTTTTTCTATTTTTAATATTTTTTAGAAAGAGAAATAGAAAGTTTGGATTTTTTGTATCGTTTGCACCGTTTGCACAGCTTGGTTTTTATTATATTAATTGAAACTGTACGATTAGATGTAAAATTTATCTACGTTTCCATGACAATTTTACTATCTATGGATCATTTACGATAATTTGATATAAAAATGTCTCAAATTTTTTTAAACATATGTTTTCTAATTAAATCCTAATAAGAATTATGCAAATATAAGCATAAGAAATGTAGACGCAAAATAGTACTTTCGAAGAATTACATAGTTCTATTGAACCATGAAATAAAGATCCTAAAATAAGTAACCACCTCCGAAACAGCTCTTGTCAAAGGAACATTGCGTGTTCTTAAAATAATCAAACTCGACACGCAAAAAGCAGCATATATTTTTTATTTTTTAATTAAAAATAACAAAACAAGAAAGTCCTTTCTGGCTTGTATTACCTAGCTCTATAAAACTACGAAGGCAAGATCCTGGAAGAAGCAACTACTCTGAGAAAACCTTTCTTTAAATGGCACAGCGAGTCCCCAACAACAAAAACATTGACACACAAAGAGGCATAATTTTTTTGTATTTAACACAATTAGGTCCTTTCAAAAAATTGCTAAGGTCTATTGAGTAAGAGCAAGATCAATCAAAAAGAATTAATTACTTTATTTTAAAAATGCCAAACATGGATTTTGACCTACTTCTGAATCTAACTGAAACATAATCTTATACAGCGACATAAGGTCAAAACAATTAGGCTAAGCCTATAAGAAGCATTTCCAAAATTTGGCACTTTTCGATCCAAAACCATTAATTTTCAAAAAAAATATTATGCAAAAATGGTGATCACTATTTATTATTATTTGGAATGAACGTTAATAAATCGATATTGAAAATATCAAAAATCTTCGTAAGTCTAAAATTCACTAAAATTTAAGCGCGTCTTTTTAATAGGTCAATTTATTCTTTTAAAGTTTTCATTTAAATAGCAACATGGAGTGACACGGCGAAAAACTTTCAGCACACACTGAACCCTTTCGTCGAATATTATTATCAGGACCTGTGGATGACATGACATTTTGCGTACTTTTTCATTCCTAAGTTGTAAACAAAGTTTTCCAAAATTTTGAAATTTCACAAAATTGTGTTACAATCTGTTCATATAGCACACTTCTCTAAAAAATCGCGTCTGGACAGGTTTTTTTGAGAAAAGCACAAGTTTGAACCTAGGACAGACCTGGTTTTTCGGGATGTGTTCTATGTGGAATGAGTGCCTTATTAGTTTAATGAGATACTTTTGCAAAAAAATTTAATAATCGAATTATTAAATTGGATTAATAAATTGTTAGTTTCCACATTTTTGAAATGACTAAATGAAATTGTCAATTAGAGTCAAGAAATACAATATTATTAGAAGAGGCATTCATTCAAGTCATGCAATTCCTACTATACCGACATTTTTTTTACGAACGCTTACGTTCACTCAAATTGCGATGTCGAATTTACCATTGAAGAAATTAAATAGAAGGCGCTAAAGAACGTTTGTAATCAACTACATTTTTATAATTAAAAACATTTTTTTAAAGAACAAATGAAAAGTTTTTTTGCATTTTCAAAAATTTAGTAGTATAATGACGTTTCTCAGTGCCTTCTATTTAATTTGCCAAATGCAAAACTCATTATCTCAAAAAATGTTGATATGGTTATAAGCCCTAATAATTATAGCTATAATGGAGATATTAAAAATAGCTGTCTGAAGGAATGATCAGGAGAGAACCCGTGCATTATGGGAGCAGCGAAATAAAATGGCGAAAGTATAATCGGGAGCAGTGACAGTTAATATTTACTTTAGTCAATTAAACGCTTTTTATCACTTAAAATGCCCGCGAATGTTAATATTAAATAGAGTTTTTGTTGCGGTAATAATAATTCACAAGTGTTTCGATTGTAGGCGGTAACTATATTGAAATATCAAGAAACGTGAAAAAAACTACCAAGTTGAGCTCCTAATTTAAGCAGACACTTTCTTTGAGTTTAATATATTCTCAATTTATATTATTTTATTTTATTTACTTTAAAAACCATTTTTTCTCGATAAACTGAATATAAATACTTATTTAAAAACTAAAAAGTAATATTTTTATTTAAAAATAAGTTTACTAAATTACGCAGTAAAATTATTTTTTCTCTAAGAATGCCAATAAACTTGAAATTATTGCTATTTATTTTAATTATAGGATTTAGCAGTTAAGTTTTCTGTCTCAAATGTCAATTTTGAACTAAAAATTAAATTTTCTAGCAAAACAATAAAAATGTTATCCAAAAAGAGTAATCTTCAATCCGAAAATATGAATTAAAAAAAAATCAATTCACTCCAAATAAATAAAGTTCAAAACTCAAAACGAACTATTCTTAACCAAAAATATAATGGCAAAATTTTCAATATGATAAATTGATGTCCAATGAAAGCAAGAAGAATTTCGAAGAAAATAGTTACATTTTCAACCATAGAGATGGATTTTTAACTCATAGAATCAATTTTTTACAAATAACTTCAATTTTAAATACATCGATTTTGAAACAAATAGTTATTTTCAACTATAAAATTAACCGAAAGAGATGAATTAGGAATTAAAAATATAATAATAGATTGTAGAGTAATTATTTAGTCGCTTTAAACAAATCATGGAATCACTCAATTTTATTTTTACAAGCATTTGAGAAACACCACAAAAGTTCAGAAACCCAGTTACTACCCCACCCGAAGTGAGACTTACTTTTTAATGACTCCTGGATATTATGAATAAACCTTTGGAGTATGCTGCCCTCGAGAATTTAATTCTTTTAAAGTTATCGGTTCGCTAGGAATTGGCCAAGTGTATGTATTCCGGAAGTAGTCCTCAGGGCAAAGATAAGAGTTGGAAGTAAGGAAGTAGTATAGGTAGTTTACATTATCTGCCATATACCGCCCTCTACGAACATCCAGCGAAGTACTTGTCTGCTCATACAACGCGTTGCAAGAGTTATTTGCTTGTCAGATTCAATATTCACTTGCATGGAAAATTTATGCATTGTATGATCCTTCACATTTATACTGGTATTGTTGAATACTTCTCGATAATAGTTGGAAGCTATGACACTATGGCAATTTACAATGGGATTATCCATGTTCCTAGGGTACAAAGTTAGTGTCAACATTTTAAATCTGAAATTAAATAAAAATCATATTATATACCTATTATATGAAAATTGAAAGTTAGAAACAGACCTCAGGCATTCAGGAAAAAACAAATCTGACCGCCGCTTGGGCACATTCTCATAAAGCGCTGCTTGCTGCGCTCTCAAATTTGAGCGCGCCTAAGATGCGCGACTGTTGGTACTCAGGCTTCATGCTCGATAATGTATTTACCTCGCGCTGCGTGCTTGGTTTTTGTATTTCCCCTACATTTTTTATCAGAATTTTTAAAATTAAAAGTCAAAGCACCGAAAACCTTAATTTGGTGATTCATAAATTCTCTTTTGTTAAAGCTCCTTCGGCTTCAACGAATACATTCACATCATGTCTCGTGATTCGCATTCGATTTTTTTCAAAATGTGAAATTTTCTACAGAATGTGTCACACTATTATATGAAATGTATATTACATTTCGTTTTGTATCACGGCTTAGGATTGCTTTTTTATATATTGTAATATAAATTACAAATTTTATTTATCATGCTTACTTCAATATTTGTTTCTTATTTTTTATTAAATTTTACTCTCAGCTACCATAAAAAATGTATCATTTCAAACCGTTTATATTATTAAAATTCATAGCAAGAATTGGTATTTAAACATACGTAATTTCATGGTCTTGTTTTTGTAATTAAAAGAGTACGCATCGTATAAGAAAAAAAAACAAATTCTTTATTGAATAATTGTACTGCAAATTGTGTCGTTCTTTCATAAATTTACATTTTTTTATTCATAATGTTACATTTTACGATATAAATTAAAAATACGTATCCTAACGTCAAGTGATTGTAAGAAAATTTGTAGATATAATTTAGACGAAAAATTGTGTTGAATAAAATGTTATTGAAGCTTGTGTCATTTTTCCAAAAAGTTAATTTTTGTGTATACTTTTATAACAAGAGTTTATAAAAAAAATGTAGATCTTTTTTAGTTAAACATTTTGGCACTTTCGTGCCATTTTTCGAAAAATTAATTTTTTTATTTTTAACTCATTTTTTACGAATAAGAGAAAATTTACTCTTCCTACCCAAAAATTATATTTAAAAAAATGTTCCATCTTTTGGTAGAAAAACTTTGGTTTATTAATTTACTTTCGTACCTTGTCTCGTTTTCAAGGAATTGAATTTTTTGATGTCATTTTTTAAGGTTAGAACAAAAACTATGCGTCCTATCAAAACATATTATTAATAACAAATTTGTAGCTCTTTTTTGGATGAGCAACTTTTGTGTTTACATTTTTCTCATAGTTTGCGTAGTTTTTTTCTATTTTCAATTTGATATTTTACAAATAAGACGACAACTATACGCGCTTCATCAAATAATAATTGAAAATAAATTTGCAGCTCTTTTTGGGGGAAAAAACTTTTATTGCATTTCTTTTTGTTCATTGTATCCTTTCTCCAATAGTTTTTGAAAAAAATGTTAATGTTGAATTTTACCAATAAAACCTTTTTCGCATCTTGTATAGTTTCACGTCAAAATTGAATTTTTCATTTTTCATTATTTTTCTTGCGATCAAAATTGGAATTTTTTATTTTTCACGAAAAATCAAAAAACTGTTACAATAATTCTGCAGGGCTTTTAAAAAGCAACGTTTCGGTTCACGTGCATGTTTTTACACTATGCTTTGTTTCGATTAAAATGCTATTTTGCGTTTTTCTTATTTTTGAAAATGCTATATCTAGCATTTTGAATTTTCATCCAAAATGTCTGACTAACGAAACTAATATTCAGTTTAGCATACATGAAGAGTATGCTAAAGGCCAATCTAATAGATTTTTTTTTTTAAGTTATCGTACTCACAGCCAGACAAACGTACATATATAAAGACACACGGATTCGCAAGAACCTATTTTTTGGGTTCCGAAAGTCTCAAAACGTGGTCATTTCAAAAACACGGGAGGTGGGAGGGGGCGTCGAATTTTAAACAAATCTAACACCTCATCTGATGAGAATTTAAAAAATAATTCAAGATATTTGAAGTTCTCAGGATTATTTCGGAATGAAGTGGGTATAAACATCTAGTGTAAACGGGTATAGCAATAGAGCCTTCTTATTGGAGATTCTTGTGACGAAGTGAGCAAATAAGATAGGTTTAGAATTAACACAAGCAATGTCATCGCCGCTAGTTTCGTATTCTTGAGACGTGCGACACTAAAGGTCGTGGCTTTACGCTGAAATTCCTTTCTAAACTGGAATCTCATTTGGTCCAAACGCGTCCATTTCTCACACTAGGGTAACGTAGTATTCGCAGTATCGTAAGGAAGAATCCCTCAGTACCTTGAGAGGAATTCCATTTTCAGAAAATCACCTTGCACCCAACTCAAACTAGTTTGCTTTGCATTAGAAAAATAAAAAAAAGAATATTTATCTTTTTTTTTGGTTGATTCAAAACCAATATATTTAGATTATTATATTATCGATAATATTGAAACTCAATAATCCAAACATAATACAGTTCTAAAAATTTCTAAAATTAAAATATTGTTATTTATTTAATTTCAATTGTTAATATTTTATTAATATAAGAATCTAATAAAAAGATTTCTTCCATGAAAATTGAGGTAACATTCACAACTCAATTA
>JAAAKG020147095.1:0-10534 GCA_010014905.2 Druon quercuslanigerum
CGCAACTTGTTCTTTTACCTATTTCCACCAAATTTTAGTTTTAGTTAAATCAACATTGTATTATTGCAATCTTTGTGGAAAAACGGTTCGGCCGGCCATATTAGATTATTAAATTATATATTTCTCAAAGCAACGAAAACAGGGTGCTCGCAGATTTTTTGTATTTTTGAAACTAGACTGGGTGATTGCAGCCAGGCATACACGATAGCCAGAGTGTTGCATTTAACAGGCGCTAAAACACACTACATTTTCAATAAGAAAAAAAAAACAAAAACCAGAATATTTTCCGAAAAAGCTCTCTATCAAAGCCGGTATAATTGCCTTTAGATTATATGGTAAGAATATTACAGTAAACAATACATCCTTGTAGACGTATTACGGATCTTTCGAAACCCTGAGGCGTTTGAATCACCCTATTACTGCACCCAGAAGCAATTTCCAGAGTTTGGCGTATTATTCAATGTTTTAACAATAAATACAGCCATCCAGAAAATAATCCTTTTAGGAGATAAAGACACAATTAGAAACTTACACGCTTTGGATAAGAACATGTTTCCACCAACGGTCATCTTCGATTTATTTTCTGCTGTCAGCTTTCAGAGCAACGAATTCCAACACAGAGAAAAAAACCAAAGTTCATCCTGTTTTACTTAGATTTTCTGCTCCGTGTGGAGACCGATTTTACGATGTCCGCGTTTTCCATCGCTCTGAATTCGGATCGAAAAATGCGATCCGATCGTAGCGCGGGTCGAATATCGGTTTTTCGACATCCGATCGACGGGCCGATTGAATCGAAAAATTCGATCCGACAAACGAAAATTGACATTTTAAGCCAAACAACGCACGATACGAAAAAAGACTGGAACAAGAATATGTTTCTTTTGGGAAGCCTCACAATGATTTCATAACAACTTTTTAAATTTTTTCGAAAAGTCGAAAGTTCAAATTTGGATAGCACAAAAATAATGAAAAATCAATAAATACATTTTGCGGACGAATTAGGCAAGAGACAAAAAAATAAGCAGGCCCAGATTGAGCACCTCAACAAAATCTACAAATGTTGCATTCATCACTTTTATATAGGACATGCAGTTTTTGTTTTATTCGAAAAAAGAATTAAAAATTTAAAAAAATCATTTTTAGAAAAACCTACAATAGAGGGCAAATATCATGCAAATTTGTTATAAATAATTTTTTCATAGGACGCGCAGTTTTTTTTATTCGTAAAAAATAACATTAAAAATAAGAGTTAAATTGTTTAAAATGTGACATACAATACGAAAAAAAATTAGTAGACAAAAATTGTTCTACCAAAAAGGGTCTACAAATTTACCATCAATAATTTTTATATAGGGCGTGCAATTTTTTTATTTGTAAAATTAAGATGAAAAACAAGAAAGTTGAATTTTTCGAAAAACAACACAAAGGACGAAAAAAACGATCAGACAAAAGTTTTTTACCAAAAAAATATCTACAATTTCGCCATAAATTCTTGTTATGGAAGTATAGCAAAAATAAAAAAATTCACTTTTCATAAAAGGAACACAAGCTATAAAAACATTCTATTCAACGACATTTTTCGCCTGCATTATATCTACAAATTTGTGTCAAACTAACTCATGATAGGACGCGAATTTTTAGTTTTAATCGTAAAAAATATTATAAAAAAAATTATATTTATGGAAAGTTGACATAAGTTGCAGTAAAATGGCTGATAACACTTTTTGTTTAATTAAATGCGCACTTTTTTAAACTATATAAATAAAACAATAAAAATACTTTTATTTTAATAGCAATGGATATCATGAATTGCAATAATAAAAAGTTTATTAAAATGATATAAATTTTGGCAGGTAACTGACAATAAAATTTAATGTAAAATAAGAGACAAGTATTAAAGTATTCAGCAAAAATAAAATTTGTACTTCATTTTGCAATATGAGAATAAGTCCCCCTAGGCCAACGTACGAAAAAAAATATAATATACATTTGTTATAATAGAGTTCAAGATTATGTAGAAAGGTTTACATTCTGGTGAAAATCGTGTGCGAAGCACGAGATACGTGATGAGAATGTGTTCGCTAAAATCGAAGCAGTTTTAACAAAAAAACACGCAATCACCAAATTACAGGCGCACAAATCTGAAAAAATTCAAAGGCCGAGCGCGTAGGACGAGGTAAATATATTATCGAGCGCGCGGTAAATTCACTATCGTACGCGAAACGTGAGACACATATTATCGAGCGCAAAGCGCACGAACTAACAGTCGCACACCATAGGCCGATCGGATCGAAAAATTCGATCCGATCGCAGCGCTGATAGAATGTCTGTTTTTCGACATTGGATCGACTGGCCGATCGAATCGAAAAATTCAATTCGACCGTGGCATGGATCGAAATTCGGATTTTCGACATCCGATCGACGCGCTAATGGAATCGAAAAATTCGATCCGATCGCAACATTGATCGAATTGAATTTTTTTGCACACCTCTAGTATATATATATATACACTACCGTCGGAAATTATGAGATCGATTGACGCAAGCACTATTACAAATCACTGGTGGCTTAGGACCACGATAAGTTGGAAAACCTATGAAATTCCACGTCTAGTAATGACAACCAGATTTTTTTATCTGTTAAAGAGGATACAGTACGTGTTAAGTTTTTGAAAAAAATTCTAGATTTTCTAAAATTTTGTACCTCGACTTCAACTTTTAGCATGTAAGCTTCTCAAGCAGGCCCCTTTTAATATAGCAACCAGACGCACAAGACCGCAAATAGACCTTAGCATCTAGGCGTATGAAAGCGCGCAGTCGCTGAGGCTCCCACCTACGCAATCCGAAACCTCAGCGACTTCGCGAAGATATAAAAATATGATGCTGTGTCCAAAATGGTCACTCCCACAAAGGTCGATCTTCGATCATAGAGACCGACACACGGGACACATGCTACACGTTTTGATAGTGATTTCGAGATTCGAGATTCATTCCGAGATGCTTAAGGTACACTGATAGATTCTGGTGTATCTGACGCATCGAATTTCAGTGTTTGAATCCTGATCTCTGTTCTACCTGCCCTTTTCAGGGCAACTCTGATATCACAAAATGTCTATACTACCGTCTACACCACCTTCTTCTACCACTATTCATTGTCCTAACCCAAGTAACCTCCCCATCGCTCAAATTGCCACTCTAGTTTCCGATCTTCGGAAAATTCTCGACACCTACAAGGCAGCACTCGCCTCTAAAATTCCCTTAAACTCAATCTCTGAAACTCCTACTCTAAACAATGGCTCGGAAGCCATGGAAACTTTCGAATCCCAGTCCAACTTTGACTTCTTGCCCGAAGGCTCTTCCGACTTCATATCGATAAAATCTAAACGCTCAAAACGTAAACGCATCTCAAGTCCGGTAAAATCGTATCCTCGTATCCTCGTATCCTCCGTAAAGATCTCTGGCCGAAAATTCACTCGGCCCTTTTAAAAGCAGACATCCCAATCCGTGCTGCCAAGAACACGACGGATGCCATAATTGTTTATCCTCAAAACGTTGACAGTTTTCGCGCTATCACTCTCAAACTTGAAAAGCAACAGATAAGTTACACAACCAACCAACTTCAGCAGGACAAAGACCTTATCGTAGTTATCAGAGGAGTTAACGAATCCCTTTCAGAAGAATCCATCCTAAATGAACATCAAACAAAAATTCCCACAGTTAAGCGAGTTCATCGCATGAAAAAAGGGTTTCAAATCTGGCCCTTGTTTTTCGTCTATCTGGACCCTTTTGCTCCTTCTGCCAAGTCAATTTTCGACATTAAAAATCTAGCTGGCCTCAGCGTTCAAGTTGAAGCCAAAAGGAAATAAAATCTTACCACGTTGCCACAAATACATTCAAACCGCAAATTACTACCATGACGCCTAGTCTTGCGCTTTCTGCAAGTCCAAAAAGATGCCACTCTACCCTGTTTCAATTGTAAAGGCCCTCATTGGGCCACCTTCCGTGGATGCCCGAAAGTTCCTAAAAGACCTGGCACCAAGTCGAACTCTACGCGCAAACTTTCTAAACCGAAACTCACTGCAAACCCACCTCCCCTTCCTAAACCTCGTAGCGCCTCAAACCCCGCTTCCTCCCAACGCTCCTTCGCTGACGTAATTTCGGCTCGTCCTCTACCCAAAGTCCAAAACCAGCCTCAGTCCCCTCCCAATACAGATCCTCTAAATAACCCGCAACTACAGCAGCTTTTTCGTGACTTTATCTCCGCCTTCGCTACTGCCTTCCAGCAGCCAACCCCCGGACGCTCTTAAAAACAATCTAACCATTCTTACCTGGAACGCTAACGGCATCTCTGTTCCCAAAAGACTAGAACTGACCCTACTCCTTAAAGACAAATCCATCGACGTAGCCAGCATTAACGAGACTCATCTTAATTCTACTATAAAACTTTACATACCTGAATTCTCCATATACAGGAAAGTCCGTACTTTCTCAAAAGGCGGTGGTGTGGCGCTTCTAGTTCAAAACACTCTCCGCCACTCAGCCATCAGCACAAGCTACTCTCCATGCGAAGTAGTTGGAGCCAAAATCCACCTTGTTTCAGGCCCTTTTCGCATTATTTCAATTTACTCTCCTCCACATATTAACGATATCTCTGATATAACTGACCTTTTCAACACTAACACCCCAACTCTGGTTGCCGGTGATCTTATTGCCCAACATAGGGCCTGGGGCTGCCTTAAAAATAACACGAAGGGTAATGCCCTCCTCAAAACCCTGACTCGCTATAACTTAACCATTGACGCTCCCTCAGAACCTACCCACTTTCCTAGTTCTCCTAAACACTAACCCGATATTCTCGACTTCTTCTTAACAAAGAATATCATCATTGATCGAGACCCCTGGGCTCTTTCTGAACTTAGCTCTGATCACAACCCAGTACTCATAGAGTTGTCGGGTTCCCCTCATTTCTCGCCCCCTACAGAATCAAAAATCGATTACGTTCATCTCAAGTATATTCTGGAAAATTCCACACTTAAATGCCACCATATCCAATCTTCCTCTGACCTGGAGACAACTGTTGAAGCCTTGACAAAAGACATCCAAAACTCTGTCCAACAGCTACCACAACCCAATTCACCCTGCTCGCAAATCTAAACTTTTACCCGCCACTCCCGTTCTTACCCACTAGAAAAACCAAGCTCGCAAACATTGGCAGTCCTACCGTAATCCCTAAACAGCGCCACCGTCTTAACTTCCTTCAAAGGAAATTAAAAACGGCTCTTTATACTGAAGATACATCTTCCTTCGACTCCTACATAGCCGAAGCTGAAATGCATCCCAAAAGATGCTGGAAAATCACTAAATCCCTCCGTAATAGGAAATCTTACCTCCCCCCCCACTTGCCAAAGACGGTCAATCTTTCTCTCTCGATGAAGAAAAAGCAACCATTTTCGCAGATTCCCTTAAAGAACAATGCTCCCCCTTCCCAAGCCTCGACAAATTTGCTAACTTTCACGACCGTGTCTCCAGGTCTGCTCAAAATCAAAACTGTCACTGACACAGACTTTATTCCCACCTCTCCTAAAGAAGTCTCCGACTCAATCTGCTCCTTGAGAAATTGCAAAGCGCCCGGCAATAACTCCATCAGCAATAATGTACTTAAAACACTTCCACGCAAACATATCGTGGCTATCTGCAACATTGGTAACGCAATGATGCGTTTACAATACTTTCCCACAGCCTGGAAGGAAGCTATTGTAATTTTTCTTCCAAAACCAGGTAAACCTCTCAGCTCAGCATCCAGCTTTGGGCCTATCAGTCTCCTTTGTACTCTCAGCAAACTAGCCGAAAACATAATTCTTTCTGACTTCCAGCACGGTTTTCGCAAACGTCATGGACCATCTCATCAACTCCTTCGTGTCTCTGAGTACATTGCCGAAAACCTTAACAAGGGCAGGCACACTTCAATGCTCCTTCTAGATTGTAAGCAAGCCTTTGATAGAGTCTGTCATAACGGTCTAATTTACAAACTCATCAAATTAAATTTTCCTCACTATCCTTTCTCTCGAACAGGAGCTTTAGAGCTCGCGTTGGAAAAACCTTATCAGACCCCCAACTTATGACCTCCAGTGTCCCCCAGGGTTCCAAACTCTCTCCTTCTCTCTTCAACGTGCACATTCACGACCTTCCTTCTGATAAGAAAATTCTCACGGCTCAATACGCTGATGATGTCGGTTCCTTGATTCATCCAAGGTCATCAGTCACTGCCCTTCTCGTCTAAACAGATTTATTCCAATCGTCCTGGAATGGTACCATAGATGCAGATTTGAAATAAATCAATCTAAATCTGAAGCTGTATTTTTCTCGCGTCGCCAGCGCAATCCCCCTAAACTCTTCGTTAAATCTTTTCTTATTAAATGGAGCTTCTCCGCAAAATATCTCGGCGCCATTTTCGATGAACGACTCACTTGGTCCAAACAAACCCAAGCCATCCGCAATAAGGCCAACGGGGCCTTTACTCCACTTAAACCCTTCTTTAATAACCCTACAGTTTCCCGGGCCACAAAAACTCCCACCATCAACTCACTTGCAAATTTTGCAAGTAAAACGTCCGACCGCTTTAGAAGGCCCTGCTTTCTCGTCTCTCTTAATTTTTCATACTTCGCTTCATGCGCGAGTGTCCTAGCAGTATAATCTGTCTCGGACCACCAACTTCGACGTCCCTTACTTTCTTCTTATCTTGGTTTATAACCTTTGAAACCTTTTAAACCGTTTCAAAGCTATGTCAAATTGCTATGTGGTATTTAAAATCTGGTCGAAATGTCTTTGTAAAATGTTTAAAATCCTTTTAAATATTTTAAAATCTTTGAAACATTTAGAAATCTTTAGTGTGTCTCTGGAAAAATCTGGAAAAATCCTTTATACGGCCATGACTCATTCTAATTCTGAAACTGAATTAACATCGAACATTTGACCTAATAATTTGTATACTTTTTAAGTTAAATATCACAAAACATGTTTACTTTAACATTCTATATTAGCGGAGACAAAGTATGAAACTTATAGAATTCTTCACAATATTAACATCTGTTCATTTCAATGTATAAAATAATTGGTGCAGTGTACATAAAATGCCTAGAAATCTCTGTATTTATTCTGTATTGAATAAAAGATAAATTAAATCTTGATAAATAAAAAAAATTTAGTAGCAAGATTTATTTGAAATGAGATATTTCTTTTTTAATAGACTAAAAGATTTAAAGTACTTTTCGTATTTCAATAAAAGAACTAGTTCAAAAGAAGACAAAATTAACTTAAGGTTCTCGTGAAAAATTCCAGAAGTACAGGTTTTCAAGGTCGCTGGGCACACAGTTTATAGAAATAATTCGCCGCTTCTTAACTCTCATCATTTGATTCGCAGATTCATCGTTGCAATTTTTATAAAGATACGAATTACATTTTTTGTTGCATTAGCTATGTTTATAAATTTGTGAATATGTGGAAAATAAAAAAATTCTAATAAAGAAAATATTAAGAATTAAATTAAACTTACGACATATTATGTTTTAAAAGTATGACAGTACATATCTCACTTGTGAATAGCTTTTGTTCCTTCAAGGTATAATGCAATAATTGGAATACATCAAATTGTTTATAAACATAAGTCAATCCGAGCACTAGTATTTGCAGTGATTATTTTAATAAAAAGGACACTTACAGTTGATGATATTTACCGATACTCTTGTCGTCAAAAGCGTTTGATTCCCACATTTAATTCAATAAGTAAAACAGCAGAGTTTATAACCAATTAATCACTTCCAACCTGCAGATATTCACTTTAATTAATTAATTAAGTGCGAGCTACAATGATTTCGATACTTGTCAAACGACAAATATCACTCATGTACCGTTACATTAGTGAAAACCAACTCCAATTTGTAAAAAACACGTAATGCTTGTTCCAACAGTATTTGAGAACACTTTTTAATGCCGTGTTACACTTTTTTTAAATTCATAACTAATTATTTATTTGAAATACGCTTTGAACCCTGGGGAACATAACCTTTCATAATTAGGTTATTCGTGTTTGCGCACCTTTAATGAGTCTCGGACCCTTTGACCAATCAGAACAAGATCTCGAGCTTGGAACATTTGAAAGTCGAATTAAATTCGCCGATGTAATACTTTTTTGCATTATACAGATGCACAATGAATTGCATTTTATGCTAAAGTTATAATCATCACATTCCCTATGACTACAAAGTCCTTACTACAAAGTTTTGTATGCCGTCAAAAATAAAATCCAAAAATTTGTTATGATAAACTTGCAGGGCAGTTAAAAAGAAAAAATTTTCTTCTCTTGACTTTTTTTAATATTGTACATTATTTTGCTTCAAATGTTCATTTTCTTGTTTTTTTTTAAATTTTGTAAACCCTATAATTCTGGTCATTTTTAGTTTTATGAAAAAGTCATTAGGATAAATTTTTCCTATTTTTAAATACTATGAAAATTCTTATAGAGAAAGTTTGATTAAAAAAAGTGGTCTCAAAAGTATTCAAAGCGCGCTCACATTTTGAATTTTTATCCAAAATGACTGGCTAAAAAACTTGGCCTTTAGTTTACGACACTAAATGAGTGTACCATAGGCCAAATTAATAGATTGATTTTCTCAAAAGTAATTGTACTCACAGACAGGCAGATATTCAGGACAGACATCCACACAGCTAGTCTCGAAACGTGAACATTTAAAAAAAAACTAGGAGGGGGGGAGGTAAAATTTTACATAAATCTAATACCTTCGCTGATGAGAATCTAAAAATGAATTAATTTGTCATGAATAATTTGTTAATAGTTCTGTTTTTATCTTAATAGTACAAAAAAAGAATTAAAAACATTTAAAAAATTTAATTTTTTGAAACCCCACGCTCGAGACGAAAAAGAAATTAATTGACAAAAGTTGTGACGAGAATGTGCACACGCAGTGGGTAGAATTTTTTTGACTGTTAATAATGTTTTTAACGATTAAAACGAAAACCACGAATCCTCAAAAAAAGTGACATATAACAAATTTGTGGATCTTTTTCTCGAGCACAATTTTTGTTTACTCTCCTTTTCCGTATTTTGCACAGTTTGATCGAAAAACATAATTTTCCATTACCTTTTATGCTGTCAAAATTTGATATTTTGAATTTTTTAAAAATTCAAAAAGTTTGTATGATAATCTTGTAGGGCATTCAAAAAGAAACATTTTTCTTCTGTTAACCTTTTTCATATCGTGCGTTATTTGGCTTCAAATCTTCATTTTCGTGCATTTTTTGGAATTTTCTAAATGCTATAACTCTGGTAATTTTTGGTTGTATAAATAAGTCGTTAGGATAAATTGTTAGACTTTTTGAATAATATAAATAAGCGTACAGAGATTTTTTAAATTTTCAAAAAAAGGGATTTCAAAAATATTCAAAATTAGCCACACATTTGGTACAAATTCTTATAAGATTCAATCAAACTGACTGATGAGGGAAACCTTTATGTGCCGAAACGTTTGAAACAACTTAATTAGTTTTAATTCACCTGACCCTATAGCTAAAAACTTACATCAATGATTTCTACAAATATTCAAAATACACCCACTTTTGGAATTTTATCCAAAATGGGTGGGTAACGAACTTGAACTTTAGTTCAGGACATTAAAAGAGTGTAAAGATAGATAAACAGACATACCTACAGGCAGACACATTCGTAAAAACCTGTTTTTCGGATACAGACGGTCTCAAAACATGGACATTTGACCAAAAAACTGGAGGAGGGGTCAAATTGTACACAAACCTAAATTCTCTTATGAGAATGTAAAAAGAATGATAAAAGTATATGGGTGATTGATCAAATGTTAACAATTTGTTGTCCATGACATTTTCTATGATTTTGAAATGAAATTTTCTATGATTATTGAATTCATCGACTAAAAAACTTAATTTTATTAAGTTTTTATAAATACACATTACTATCTGTCGAAAAAATATAGGCACCTCGATTTTTTTACAGAATTTCATGAAAATCTCAGGAGAAAAAGAATATAAAAATATGCAACAATATGTGTATTGCAGGTGAAAGTTTTGGCAATACTGATACAAAGTTTCAAAATTTTCAGGTGATTAGTGATTATTTACTGGCCAAAGATGGTAGTTGGGCGTATAATCTAAACGATGAATAATACAAACCATAAAGTAGCCTCGGAAAGGACTGAAACTTTAATTGACAAACGGCATGCACACGGAAAACGTAAAGGTCGGTTTTCAGGCGAAGAATGGAGACTGGCTGTATGGAATGCTATGGGGGTGAATTACCTCAAGTTAAAAGAAATACGAGAAACTATGCACATAAGGAAAGTAGACATTCTGTGTGTACCTGAAACAAAGAAAAAGGAATGCGAAAGTAGGGACATAGAAAACGGATCGTTCAAAGGCGGATTTGAAATATGGTCAGGAGTAGATAGTGAAACACATCGTAGGCAAGGAGTAGGTCTCATTCTGAATAA
>JAAAKG020147098.1:0-10533 GCA_010014905.2 Druon quercuslanigerum
AGTTTCTACCAGCAATCGATGAGCTTCAACTGCTTTTTTCTTTTGATGAAATAAGAAAAGCAACGAATTCCGCAAATGCGATTTACTTGGAACGAAACTCGACATATTCATTGAAGTAAACAACTATGATGCTAATATTTTGGCAGAATGAAATTGTGTATTTTTGAAGGTTATTGTCCATAGAAAAATATGACATAGATACCGAATCATAGAAATGTATACATATCTCTAGCGACATCTCTAAGTAAAACCGGCAAACTTCAACTAACACCCTTGGTATATTCCAAAATTTAAGAATTTAAACTAGATTAAAATCAAATTGAAAATCCTATTTAACGTTCAATCATCAAGTTAATGCATAGGATTCCTGAAAATAAAACCAAGAATCCAACGAACAAATTTGGACAAACCCCATAAAATGCCCGTATTGTTATTTAAAAACAGATTCTTCGTTCAAAACAAAAATATTTTCCCTGAAAAATATTCTTTGGGCAAAAACAAAAAAAGAGGATAGAAAAATGATAAGGCAGCGAATCAAATAGTTTCATCTTTTTCTTTTTCATTATTATCAAATCATAATAAAGAAACGTGTATAAAAATATTCACCAACATTTCGGTACTCATGCAGCATCCTTATCAAGGCAAGAAAAACCCAAGCAATTAGGAACAGCAATGGAACACGGATTCTCTACCTTTTCTACATTGACACTCAAGTGAGTGTCAAAAGGGAAATTCGTTAAACACACAACAGAATTATCCATCATTATATGTATCCATCAGATAAGAATTAGAGAAAATGTTTCCCTCAAAGCCAACAGAGCATTGAGAAACTTAATCTTTAACTATATTTGATTTTTATAAAAATCAGAATATAAAAACGCATATAAATACTGGAATCTAAAAGAGATTTCTTTGATAATGTGAGAAGTTGAAAATTGTAAAGGAAACTGCAACTGTCTGAAATTGTTAAGGCAAAAGATACTTATAAACAATAATACTTTGTTTAAATAATTGTTTTCGTTAAATTAAATTAATTATTAACTTACTCAAAGTAAAAAGTGGACAAATATTTGAATAATTCAGAAAAAACCGCAACTTTCTAATAGCATAATTTAAATTAAATAATATAAACAATAATAAGAGATAAAGTAAAATAAGAAATAAAATTTTATGTATTAAAAGCCATTTGCATAAAAAAATTCGGAAAATATTATAATTAGCGTAAAAACACCCAAAAAACATTATTTCACTTATAGGGTTTTTTCGGGACTCCATAAAACAAAATTATGGGGGTGATATTTGAAAAGTACTATTATGTTAATATTCTATGGCTGACTTATCAGAGAAATGTTGGGTTTCAACTCGATTCAACTAATATTGACGATTCTGTAAAAAATTTACAAAAGGTTATTTGTTTTCTACGGGAAATACGTGTCAAACTTCATGAAGCTTATGTCACTTCTAAATATCATTCTGTTTGAAAAAAAGAAAGAATTTATTCTTTTGTGCTTTCGAACTAATTTCTGGTCGCTATGCATGAAAATTCAAGAAAAAAGATATAGAAGACCTCTAATGCCCGTGGGTCATGTTAATTCAAAATTGACTTAACATAGAAATATAGCAAAGTGAGTACCATTCAAGAAAAAACGGATGTATAACAGGAAGTTTTTAGTAAACCAAAAGGGGTCATCAAAGAAAGCAAGGCAAGGGGAAAACAGGCAAACAGTATGAAAGGTGAGATCGAAAGCAAGCAGCGTAAAATTTATTGAGACTTTCATCAAAAGGAAAAGAGTGGAGAGGAAAAGCAGTGAAGACAAGAAAGATATCATTTCAAGCTTTAAATAACCAAAGATATTTATATTGCCACAGGAAAAGCACAGTTTTGTAGATAATGATGAGAATAGTAAGGAGACGGAAGGAAACGGAGATAAAGCTAAAGATCTAATAAAAGAGAAAAGACTAAAAAAAATTCGCGAAATCATGATAGACGCAATGGGTATTTATGAAAAGAGGTATGAGAGAAAGGGGAGAGGAAATAAAAAAAGAAATTAGGCTGAAAATGCCTAAATTTAGGAAAGTAATGAAAAAATGGGAATAAGTCGGGAAAAGTTAGAGAAGAGGGTGCAGAAATTTAAAAAAGAAACTAGAAAAGCAGGTAGATACTAATGAAAAGCTCGATACGAGAGTTTGGAGGGGGGTAGAGTGGAAATTCGAGGAAGGAAAGCCTGTGTAAAGGTAAAGGAGTTAAAGCAAGGAGTGGAGGAAGTACTCAAAAGGAGGCAAGTGGGGAGAGAATGGTACTGGTGAAACTAAAGAAGTGGGAACATAAGAGGGAAGTGATGACAAAGAAGTCGATGTTATATGGTCATATGGAAGCTCGGAGAGAATAGAGGATGATTTGACATGTGTAGAAAGAAAGATGCATAATAAGTTAAGGACAATAGCGAAAGAAGAAATAAGATAAGATAGAAAAACAAGGTTTAAGTATAGGGAAATACATATAGACGGATTATGGTGGGACTAGGATGAAGAAGGCGAAGAGATAGAAATATACGAGGTTTCGGGAAACTAGAAGAGAAGGGAAAAGGAGATAGAAAAGTAAGCAATAATTAGAAGGTAACAGAGAGGAGAAACCGATGTAGGGAAAAATGAAAGATATGTTACTAAGATATAGCAGGATTGGGGAGAAAGGATAGGCAGTTTATGAAAAATTTGACCCAGTGGAGGAGAGAAGTGAAAGATATTGGGCGTTTGCGTGAACGATGATACGCAGGAGAAAGTAGAGAAGATGAAACAAAAGATGGAAGAAAATAAAGTAGAGATTAAGCTTATGATAATTGGGAATTTCAATACAAGAACAGGAGATAGAGGAGGAAGGCAACTGAGGGAAGAAAGAGGAAGAATATCGGAAGATAAGGTACTAAAATCGGAGGAACAGGAGTTACTAAAGAGCGATAATTCATTATGTAATAGCGGGTGATGAGGTAAGAGAGAAGGTCAAAAAACTAGAGGCAGGAAATTATGTTGATTCGGATCACTTTTCCCTAATAGTGATATAAGAGGGCTGAAACATAAGCAGAGGTTAGGAAGGTAGTAAATAGAGAAATTGAGAGAGGGAGAGAGAGAGAGACAGAGAGAGAGAAGAAAAAAAGGTATATATAAAATTCCAAAGAAAGTCTGGGAATATGAAGAAACGCAACTGAAGGATTGGACATAGACAATGTGTAAAAGAGTATAGAGAGAAGAGGGTGGCCAAGGTTACCGAAAGAGCGAATAGTTATACTAATGGCGAAGAAAGGCAGAGAAGAAGAGTTTAAAGATTGTAGTGGTGTCACGCTCATGCCAGCATTGTACAAAGTATATGTTTGGAACGGGAATGCGGAAAAAGAAGTTAGACCAGTATAGCAAGATTCAAATTAGGAAACGATGTAAGGGAGGAGATGTATTGGGAAAAGGAAGAGAACAGAAAGTACAAAATATGTGAATGGGAGTATGAAAGATGGGAGCAAGTGTGTGAAGGATGTAGGAGAGGAATGGAAAAATATAGAAAGCTGACAAGGAAATGTCTCTAGGAGAGGATGGATTAGAGGAAGAAACGATTAAAGTGTTGGAGGGTGCTAGAGGAGCGAATGATAATGAATGAAAGAATGCGTGTGAAAAAAATGGCAAAATGGAGGTACAACAGAATTTAAAGAAAAAGGAAACGAAAGTCACTTAGATTAGAAACCTAAAGATTTGTCCTAAATTGCGATATCGCAGGAAGCAGAAATAAGGATCTAAATATAAGATTTTATGTAAATATTTGTAAGTATATATAGTAAGTATTTGTAATATAAGTAAGTATTTCGAAGTAACTGTGAATAGTAAGGATAAGATTTGATAAAAAAATATGTAAGTGTACAGATTTTAAGGCTTGTACCCAAAGACCCAAACAAGTGACCCCAAAAGATTTTTTTATCCTAAACCCGAAGTCCCTACTTAAATTTTCTTCTAAACTTCAGGTTTTTGGAGATATCCTAACCTAAAAGTGCAAAAATAGCTTTTTTAAGCAATTTTTGAGGCAATATAAAACGATCAGAAATTTTTCCTTCTAAAAACTGCTAACGACATCGTTTAGTACTTCTTTTTACATTTCCTTTAAATTTTTAATCCTCTTAAACCAATTTTTTTCGAGACATGACACACTAACCACTCATTTGCTATCTTGGCATTCTTTGCTAGTTTCTTTGAATTAATCACATTCTCTTGAATTCTTTAAATTCTCTTGAATTCTTTAATTATTACAAGTCTTTTAAATTCTTAGATTTCTGCGAATTTTTTGCATTCTTCTGAATATTTTTGCACTCGTTGAGATTGAGTTTGACTTATTTTGAATTATGTAAATTCTTTGAGTTCTTTTAAATCTTCGAATTCGTTTTAAATTTTGATTCCATTGCATTTTTTAACTCTTTTGAATTCTTTGATATCTTTTGATTTATAAATAAAATTAGATAGAACATAATAATTTCGACATCCAGACTAATGGAAGACTAATGAAAAATTCTATTAGTCTCGAAGATGTCAAAATTATTAGGTTCTGTCTGTATTTATTTATAAATTAAAATTTTTCAATTATTTTAAGTTTTCGAATCCATTTAATTATTTGAGTTTTTTTTTTCGTTTAACGAATTTTTGGTGTTATTCAAATTCTTTAAATTCTTCAGATTATCTAAAATTCGTTAAAAATCTTGTTAGTTATTTGAACTGCAGTAAATTACTTTAATATTTAAAAATGAATATTTGAAATCATGTTTAAATCTTAAAAATTCTATAAAATCCCATCATTCTTGTTAAATTCTTTGCAATTCATAGGAATATTATAAAAATTTTAGCTATATTTTATATTTACTGAAATCCCTTAAAAATAAATTTAAACTATTCTATAGAAATACATTGGAAATTTTAAATTTCTCAAAAGTTCCATTTTTTTCTTCCAAACCAGACTACAAAAATTTACCAAATTTGGAGACCAAGTCTCGATTGACAATAACTTCCAAGCTTTTAATTTTAAATATATAAAAATAAAAAAATATAAATATAATTAATAATAATATAAATAATAATTTAGATAAAAATCTAAATAACACAAAAGTACAAGGTTGATATAGTATAATATAATCTATAAACATAATTGTGTATATATACTCTATTGAAGGGTCGAAGTAGTGATTAGTTACACTGTTGACCATATTCTCGTTAATAGACAGTAATACATTTTTCCTCTTTTAGTGGAAAAAATTAGGATCTTTGATACTCTGGTCCTCACGATGGTGGTTGTCTTTAATTTTATAGTTTAATATAGTAATTTAATACATCTATATATAATAATTTAAGGCTAAAAAATCCTTTTACCCCTAAACAGTATTTTCTTTTTATCTAAAGGCCCCTCTATTTTTTTTTTAATTTACAGATACTATCGATCCTACAATACGAGTAATTCATAATCTTTTGTTTCATATATTTTAAGGCTTATTCCTCAATGAATAAAAAGTGCTCTCTTAGAAAGTAAAAATTTTCTTGTCTTGAGTTTGTACTTTTTTAAACTAGAAAATTAAGAAAATTCATTCTTAAAGTTAAATCGCCTATCAAAACTTGCGAAGCAATTTTTTGAAATAATAGGAAATTTAGGACAGTATTTTTTGATCAAAAGAATAATCAAAAAAGTTCATAGAAATGAGAAGCTTGTCAAATGAAAAAATTTTATAAAAAAGTAATATTTTCAACGCTCTTAAAATAATGAACGGCTATAATATTGCGACATTTGTAAATAGTCTGCGTCACCGAAATGGAAAAAGAGATGTCATTTACATACCTTATCAAATTACCCTTACTTTATTCACAATAATTGACTTCATCGCTATTAAAATAAACTTATTTTTCTAGAGTATTCGATTATTGAAGTACTGGAATATTACAATTTCATTATTTATACACTTGATTAGCAAACCAATTAATAAAATTATTACAAATTAAAAAATCATAAAATCTCTGCTTTCGGAAAAATTGTGAAAACAAAACTGACTTGATAATAACTTTTTATAGATTATATTTCAGTCACTTTATAATTAATTTTGAACGAATTTTTGACGACCTCCTCAGCTCATTTGTCTTCTGCCCACATAGTACCATCAAAAATTAAAAATAGCAATTTTATAACAAGAGCTTACTAAAGAAACGCTTATTCTATTTTTTAGATATTATTATAATTTTTTTCAAAACTTTTCATCTGATTAACCCGGTCTTTCAGCATAGCCACAGACTAAGTCAAGTGAATGATGAAATAAGAATCTTATAAGTTAATTTAATACGATGTTTGAAATCTTTTGCGATGATGCTGTAGCTACGAAATTAAGAGCATGGTATAGTTTGGAATTCAGCTTTTACCACAGGTAAACTTAGCCCATTAATGCCCAAATGCACATTTTTGTGCACCCATTTTCAAGTACACAATTCTCTCGGAGAAACAAATTTATTTTTGACCAAAATCCTAGACAAAATTCTAGTCAAAATTTTTGTATGATGTTTTTTATCAATTTATGTTATTCTTCCTGCATTTGAATAATCATATTCACGCCAGAAATCGCGGTCCGAATGTCTGACGCTTTCAATACCCTGGTTTTGAACTTTTTTGCCCCTCTTAGTTTTTCCAAAATAGCGGTTTTTATGAAACAGCGTGATGTTAAACTTTATGATTTTTTTTAAGTAGTAACTATAAAATCATCGAAGAAATTCCCCAGCGTTATTATTGCCCGTGTTTCACGGGATCTCGAGCTCTCGAGCGAAAGTCCGATTTCTCAAGTACCTAAGAAGTCCATTATTAGAAATAATAACGCTGGGAACTTTTTTTTATGATTTCCTTAAAAAGAGCAAATCAAAACCTGTCGAAAGGTGTGACGTCATATACAATTACGTAATACGTACTTTCATATTTTTTTGTCTCAGAAAGAATGAAGTTGACGAAAAAATTGATAGAATAAAAAGTACTAAAAATCATTTAAGGAACACGTACGATTTTTTTCAGAAATTTCTGAAGTTAAGTTTATAGTTTTCGAGAAAAAAAATAATAAAGTTTAGCATCACGCTGTTTCACAAAAACCGACATTTTGGAAAATCTAAGAGGGGAAAAAGTTCGAAAGCCGGGTTTTGAAAACATCACATATTCACATGTGTAGAAAGAATAACAAAAATTTATTTTAAAAAATATTTTACAAAATTTTTCACTTTTTTTAAGCGTTAAAATAATCAACTTATTGAATTTTGTACAAAATAAGTTGCGGATTCTGAAAGAGCACCCTCGAAAACCCCCTATATAAGATTTTGTTCAAAAAAATGCATCCGCATTTCATTCTCAATATAAGTTATCGACTTCCTTGCTCCTCTTTCCCACACAAATATTGAGCTCTCTTCCTTGGCATAATCCACAAATAGTTCCCGTTAAACCTTGACTCTCTTATTCTCTTCTTACCTGCTTCCTTTTCTCTCTCCATGCCGTCTCCTTTAACCATCTCATATACTCTCTTTCCTTCCTCGCGCATCCTTTTCACTTCATCAATCTGTAATCCATTAGTTCTAAAATGTCTTGGTATTTCTACTTAAATCTTTACACCTCTACGTCTGTTCTCCTCTTCCCACCAACAGTCCCTAACCAGCTTACATTCCCCCTCTTATAAAAATTAATCGTCATATCCATATTATTATTCCTTGTCAATATCAGTGTCTACTTTACATACCTCTCCTGTATCCTATTTACCGCCACACTTACCTTCCACTACCCCACCTTTACTCCATGAAATAAGACACTCATCACTAGCGAATCCAACCATTTTATTCTCCTACCAAAATCATCTTTAAACGACCTCTTTCCCAGCCACACAACTGCCTCATGGCCACATTTGCCTTTCTCACTCTCTCTTTTATATGACTATCGCCTTCCCTATTCCTCAAAAACAGGAAGACTAGGTACACAAACACTTTTACCTCCTGTACCGCTTTTCTCTTCTACTTCCACTTCCTTCCTTACCCCTCCCAACTCCTTTCCTGGAAACTGCAACCTTTCACTTGTCCGCATTTAACTCTAACTTATTTTTGACAAAGTATCTTCTCAACATCTTCATCATCTCCTTTACCGCTTTTTCGCTCTTTGCTGCTAGCAGCACTATGTCATCTGCGAGTGACCATATCCTCACTCCTCCTACCCTAACTCCTCCTATCACTCCAGTCGCTCCGCCGACTTTCCATATTCGCGAATAAAATCACCTCTGGATGCTTTCTTAGAGCTACCATCTGCCATACCAGAGGTTTTTAGTCGCTTCCTTCCTCATGGTCGAGAAAGTTTCTTACCATGCGATCGGTGTTTAATAAAACCGCTTTCTGAGCTGCTGCCAATACCCTACTGTAGTACCAAAAATTTGAATATAGAGGGCGCTGCGCGCAGACGAATGTAAGCGTAGGGCCCCAAGTCATCAGTCTTGGTCCAACGCCTTTTGAGTCGAAACGTTTTCTAATAAATAATAGTATACTAAGTATCCGCAGAGTTATTCCTTAATATCCTGACCCCTTCAATTTTTCAGAAGTGGGATACGCGAATCGGGTTTTCTTTTATCCCAAAGCGATTCGTGCGAGCTGCTGTGCATCTGGATTTAGTGATTTGTTTATCTGATTTTCCGATTTTCTACTGTGTGCAGATGTCGGTTAGCTTCGCTGTGTGCGGAGGAAACGCGTAATGGCGTCAAGTGCGAACGAGACTGTGTGCCTCTAGTTCGACTTTTCGTGGCGTGTTATTTGTGGGCTGTGCGCCGAAGTGACCGTGTGTCTAGAATTCGAATGTGTGTCGTAGTTTTCAGTGCTGTTTGCCGAAGAGACTTGTTTCTCGAATTCGACCGTGTACGTCGAATTCTGATGTAGCTGGGTGCCTAAGAATTTTCAGTGATAAAACCGCCATTTTGAAGTGCAGTATCTCTCCCTTCCGCGAACGCAGCGCCATCCCTAGTGTATGTTGAAATTTAATTTATAGTATTAAACAGTGAGTTACCATTCGCGAGAAGTTACCGAACGGTAAATCGAAGTGGTTATCGTGAGAGCGACAGTTCGTGGTGAGGTTTTCGAACAATCAGCTGAATAACACATAATGAAGGATCCAAATGATTTCACCCTAGTGCAGCTAAGAGAGATTCTCAAAGCAAAAAGTCTCCCGGCAACAGGAAATAAACCTGATTTGATAGCAAGGTTGGAGGAAGCTTTTCCTGATGGCACTTGGATGGAAGTAGTAAATATGACTCTCGACCCTGTCCCTGATCATATCGAAGTTGTGTCCCAGCATCCACACCCGAGTGAAAACAGTACTGGAGTTGGAGCCATTGCTAATCCAGCTGACAGACGACCTCAGGAGCAAGCAATAGAAGTCGACATGATGAGACGAGAGATGGACTTGATGAGAAGGGAAGTAGAATCTGAAAAGTTTGAGGTTACGGCTAATGAACTTAATAACATTGATATTTGTCTTGTTGACGAAAAACAAATACCTGCATTGAATATTAACCCTGAAATTCCATATGAAACTAAAATCAAACTTTTTGAAGAATTCAAATCAGAATATTTAGGACGCGAAAAACCAGAGATGCCAGAGACGAAAGCGGAATTAAAATTAATTTTGACAGACGACATACCTTTCTATTTTTTACCTAGACGATTATCTTATGATGAGAAATCAAAACTTGAAAAAATTGTAAATGACTTGATTGACAGAAAAGTTATTCGCCCAAGTAATTCGGAGTACGCGTCGCCCATAGTTTTGACCAAGAAAAAGAGCGGCGATTTACGACTGTGCGTAGACTATAGAACATTAAATAAAATAACACTACAGGACAACTACCCCCTTCCCTTAATCGATGATCAGATAGATGCCCTGGGGGGTAAGAAGTATTTCAGTTTACTCGATTTAAAGGACGGTTTCCACCATATCGACGTCGCCCCCGACTCGATTAAACTAACCTCATTTGTCACACCGATTGGTCAATACGAATACTTAAAGATGCCTTTTGGCCTTAAGGCCGTCCCAGCGACATTTCAAAGATTTATTAACAATGCTTTTTCAGACTTGATCAAGACGGGGAAGGTAATCGTATACTTAGACAACGTTATGGTGGCAACCAAAAGAATAGAAGAACAAATTGAAATTTTGCGAGAAGTCTTTATTGTGATGTCAAAAAATAAAATACAAATAATACTAGAGAAATGTTTTTTTATGTACACCGAGATAGAATTTTTGGACTACATTGTTCCCTCAGAAGGAATTCGTCCATCGAGAAAGGGTCTCGAGGCAATCGAAGCGTTCCCGGAACCACAGTTCGTGACTCATTTACAGAGATTTTTGGGAATGTGTCAGTATTTTCGGAAGTATGTTGAGGGATTTGCGCTGATAGCTAAACCCCTTTATGATTTACTGAAAAAGGATGCAGCTTTCGAATTCGGTGATTCACAGGTTAACGCTTTTGT
>JAAAKG020147099.1:0-10533 GCA_010014905.2 Druon quercuslanigerum
TCGATCAACGCGTTTAGTGAGCATCTCCTCTCCTGCGCCTACTGGGCTGAGACGGGCCGAGCGTAGAGGCAGTTCTGCAATCCGGTGCCTCAATTAGTGATCTGCAGTTGATTCTGGATGGAAAACGCTATTCATTCCATGACGAATAGAAAAGATGAGTAATTGTTCATGAAATTGTTTATAACAATGGCAGTTATTATTATTCATCCGAATCCCCTAACGTTATTCGAAAATCAGCCATTACCAATTAAATAAATTCAAAGAACGGAGTTTGTGTGACGAAAAATAGTCGAATAATGCGATTGTTAACTAAGATCGTTTGAACAATTGCGAATTGTTATTATATAAGCAGATATGATAACTTACTATCATTCACGAGCTCTATGGAGCAAATTCCATGGAAAATGACTATTCTTTTCGTCACCAATAGCTGAAGCCAAAAATTGTTTTCTTTATCTGTTTATAATAATGATTGTTCATTCATGAATCCTCACGGATATGACACGAAAATTATTTTTATTGATTAATTTGTGGAAATCCAGTGAGAATCAAGTGACCATATGAAACTCATTCTGGGTATTTGGGAATGAATATAAGTATTCTCTTGGAAATGGTACTCTTCAAAAGCCAAAAAATTTTTTTTTTTCATTTTTGTCAATAAATAAAAAAAATAGAGCCTCAATTTGAATGTATGCTCTAATGAGATCATGCGAATTTTTATCAGCTTTAATTAAAAAAAAAAGTTTATATCAGATGAAAATTGTAGTCGGAAAATCAATTTGTCCCGAGTCGTGATTTTCGTCTCACTGTGCGGCAGCTCAATTATACGATTATAAGGCATATATTCTTAACACATTTTCTTTTCTAAATCTAATTCCATTTACGTTTGACGTTTTCTTAATTGAGAGAATTTATGTCTTACATTTGGGTTTCAAATTACAGAAAAACGCTTTAAGTAATTTGTGTATGACCTAAAAGCTTCAACTTTAGTTAACCGAAAATGACTGAAAAATTAGTCTTGGAACTTTCTGACTTGCAGCAACTGTGCAATGCTGGACGCGGAAAAGAAAAAAATGATTTTAATTCCGGATAGTTTTGGAGATAAGATCGTCTAATGATTTTGATTCAGTTACGGCTAAAAGTATTTGCACATTCAGTTTTACTTTTGTACGTAGTTCGGAGATTTGCACGTAATTCGGAATCTTATTTTTCTTGTACCCTTTCCAGATATATATATTTTGTTTTATTCACTACATTTCTCCAAAAATATAGAGAACATCAATAAAAATCGAATAAAATAGCCTCTAGTTTAATGAACTATAACATTTTATTTTTAAAAACGTTTATTTTTAGTTTACTGACTATGTAAATAACATAGTCCATGAAATTATTAAGGTTTCTGAGCTTCAAAGTAGAGAAAAAAAGGTTTCTTATCTCTAAAATTCAAGAAATATAATTTTTACCGATTGAAAATAGAAATAGCAATTCATAGTTCAAAATTGTTCCTCTACCCAACATCTATAAAAATGTATTCTCACCAGATGTAAATCTTGTGTATTTTGAAAAAAAATTCTTAATAAACATGAAAAATATATTAAATCGACTGAAATAGTATTTAGTTTCACGAACGTCAAAGAGTTATTTTTTAAAACTTTTTTTTAGTTGAGTATCGATACTCAAATTCGCCCCTCTTTCTAAAATATTTAAAATAATACCCTCACCAGATGTTATCTGATGCATTTGAATTAATTAAAAAAAAAAAGATAGAAAAAACGATATAATATTAATATTTTTTTCAAATACACAAGATAATCGTCTGGCGAGGGTATCATTTTAAAGATTTCATAAAGGGAAAAGATTTTGAATATTGATATAAAAATTAAAAAAAAGGTTAAAAAAATAAGCTACTATTGAACTTCGTCAAACTAAATCTTATTTTAGTTAAAAATTTTTGTTAACCCTCAGAGGCCATACCTCTCTCCAGTAAAGTAAAGGCCATACAGGTGCAAATCTGGTTTGCAGGATTTTAATCGTTTTGTACAGTCTTTTAATTTTTATTTAAATAGCTATAAAAATGTGTGATTTAGGTGTACAATTTCCTCAAGAATTCAAATATTTTATTAACAAAACCGTTAAATTGAATTATCACATAAAATATAACAATTTTTAAATAAACCTTTTTTGGGAGAGAGGGACATTTAACATTTTCGCCTGCCCGATTTGCACCAGTATGACCTCTGAGGATTAAAATACGTAAGATCTATATCTTGTAAGGGTACATTTTAATAGATTTTGGGAAGAGGAACAATTTAGAATTATGAATTGTTATTCTTATTTTGCTTTGTTTTCGGGAAAAATGAGATTTTCAATCGGTAAAAAATATATATCTTCAATTTTAAAGACAAAAACCAACTTTTCTCTACTTTGAAGTTTACGAACCTTAATAATTTCATGAAACCTGTTCTTTACGTAGTCGGTAAAATAAAAAACAACTTTTTAATCGATTTCAGGAAGCTGAACAATTTAACAACTTCAAATTGCTTATACACCTCACATTCTCTACGGGAAAAAATATAGGGCTCATAGGGTACTTTTTTGCGATCAAAGAGTAACAAGTTCAGGATAAATTCAGAAGATTTTGGAACAATTTAATTTACATTCAAAAGAATTCAAATGTATTGAGAAAAATGTCAGGAAATTAAAAGAATTCCACTGATTTGCGTAAAACTGGATTGAATTCACAGGAACTTAAGATCAAAGAGAAGAATTAAATAAAATTAATAAAAATTCAAGGTGAGTTAAAAAAGAATTCAAAATAATTGGAACAATTTTAAGAATCAAATAAAATTGGATTGATGAAATTAAATTTTCAGTGAATTTAGAGAAATTTAAAAGAAATGAGAAGAATTAGATGGAATTCATAAAAAAGAACCTAAATTTAAAAAACAATAAATTGAATTTAAAACCATTCAAAAGCATGGGAAAATAAATATAACTGGTTAGAATTGCTTGAATCACTCATGTCTGGTGAAAAATTCTTCGAAATTCATTAAAATATTAAAATCCCTTAAAATTATTAAAAACCCTGCAAATCCCTTGAAATTGTTTAAATCTATTGAAAATGCCTTTATATCTTTTAAAATACCCTAAAATATTTCAGTCTTTAAAAGCCTTCAAACTACTGAAATAAAGAACAAATTTCTGGGAATTTTTCTAAATTTCTTTAAATATTTCGAATTCTTGATATCTTTTGAAAGCCCTTGAAACTTTTTAGCACTTGAAAAGGCCTGAGAATCTTTTATAATATCCTCGAGTATTTCATATCTTTTTAAATCCCATTAAATTACTGAAATCAATCACAAATTTCTTTGTAATCTTTTAAAATAATCCAAATTATTTAAAATCCTTTACACTTCTCTGAAAATTTTTAACGCTCTTGAAAATGCCAAGGAAATTGCTTTGAAAAATTTTAAAAACCTATTGAGTAAGTAGAAAAGAGCTAATTTACAGAAATTCAAGTGAATTAAAAAACTTCTAGTGAATTCATAAGATTTAGGAGAATTCCAAAGAATTTAGGATGAATTACAAATCTCTACAAATCTTTAAGGCTCTAAAAAATACCTCACTTCGCATGAATAAATTCTATTTAATGCACAAAAGTATTCTAAAATTCCGTGATATTCTATGATGATGTTTTCTAAAATCATGAAAATCCTCGGAAATCTTATAAATTAACGTGAAATCTTTTAAACTATTTTAAAACCTCATACGCCTTGTAAAATCGTCCCATATCTTCAGTAATTAGAGAAAATTCTTTATCCTGAAATATGTCAAAAGCTTTAAAATAACTTCAAATTAATTAAAATAATGAAAAAATCCCCTAGAATGTATTAAAATTCACTAAAATAATTTAAATTAAAAGCTCCTGGAAATGCCTTAGAAGTTTTGAACACACCCCAAAATCTTAAAAATTCTGTAAAATTATTGAAATCTAATAGAAAATGCAAGATGATTCAAAAATAGGTATAGGCCTGAAATTAATAATGATTAACCCGCGAATTAATGTATTGAATGAAAAGTAAGCAATTTCCTTTTTTCATTTGAAAAAGTAACTGTGTGGCAGCCCTGTTTTCTTACGGTTACTTCTCACAGAAATACTCTGACTTTTGTTATTTTTTTCAATGTGCCTGACTCAAATAGGGTACCCATAAGGACCAAATATTGAAAATAGGATACTTTAGGGACATTAAATGAATATACGTTTTTGGGAAAAATGACAGTTTTAATTGTTAAAAATGAAAAAATATTCTTTCTCAAAAACAACGCGTAGTATGATTTTTTTCTTTCTTGGCTCAAAATAAACGGGGGACATCCCCGAACAAAAGTACAAAACAAAAACTTGATGTGCAAGTACCAAATTCACTAAACGTTACTGATGACTTTCGGTAATTTCCCTGTAACTTTTGTTACCTTTCTAAGGTCTCACTTTAAAAAGTCTTACCCGGTTTAACCAAAATCTATTATTAAGATCTTACCGCCAAAACAGTGCCAGAAATAGAGATCACCCCCTCCCTTTTCTCCTTCCAATGTTAAAATATAATACGATTTTTTTGCGAAATATCGCAATATTGTATCCATGTTACCGGGCAATATTGCAGCAATAAAACTAAAATATTGGGTGCTGTTCGGATCCACTTACAGCTTGTATGCTAAATCCTAGGACGGTTTTCATGTACATTGGTCCGGAAATGATGAAGACGTAGTGGACCCAAATCCTCCCGAACGTTGTTATGCCGATAGACCAAGCCGGCCAGGAGGTGAATATGGACTTCCATGGGACAGGCAATTCCTGAATAATTGGAAAATCGCTCTGATAATACATAACGGTCTGCTGATATTAGATTAACTCGGAAATTCGGTTTCGAGTGTCAAATGTTCCTTTGAATTGAAATATGCGTGACTTACCTGATTTTCCCCGATGACCTGTGATCCGACGCTTCCTTGGATATACTGGAGTTCCTGCTGCGATATCCTTGGATGTGTCGCGGGCGTGTCAAAGGCAAGAAAGTACCAGAAGATACACCAGAAGACACCAATGCTTCCCGTGGTGTAGAAGACGGTTCGCCAGCCAAAGTTAGCAATCAGAAACCCGCAGAGTGGATAGGTCAATCCAATGCCGATGCTGAACCCTGAATAAGGATAATCTAGGTGTTAGGAGTAGCTCACCCCATGACCCGGTAGAAGCTGAAACATGATGTTGGACGAATGGTCCCAGGCTCGTACCACTCGTCAATTCTGATGCATAGTTTCTCGAACAACCCCAAATACTCTGAAAAGCGATTCGAATGGATTTTTAATATGAGGGGATGAGGTCTAAAGAGATGAAGCTGATAATCGTGGAACAATGAAACTTCTATACCTGCAACTGACAAAATGATAAGACCTTTATAATTTACATACTAATTTCTTCTAGACTAACCCCTACTGTGAACTTTTTCGCTAAAGATGTTAAAACTTAACACTTTTGAAGTATTAGCTATGATAGCTAACCTGCCTTAGGCTTCAGAAAATCGACCTCAGAGCTTTAAAGAATTTTGAGTCATTTTTCAGACTTGTGAATCACAAATTTTTAGTAGGACATGGAATAGTCATTATACACTTAAGTCTTCTTGAAGAAGTTTTTACTGTATATGGGAATCTCTCAGGTAAAAGTATTATATCGGCAAGAATAGGAATTGTGAAATGAAGCAGACAGCATTCAAGAGTGAAGAAAAAAACTGACGTCAAAGGATGATCGATTCAAAAGTGTTAAAGAATGGAATATTACCTGATTTAAAATTGATATTGTTTAATCCGTTCAGGCAAGAGGTCATAAGCAAGAAGTCAGATCCTCAATCTTTTATATTGCTGTATTTCTTAGATAATAACAAATATTAAGTCCGGATCAAAGTTGATAAAATTTTGAATGTTAGAAACCCTAAAAAGGGACAATAGTAATCACAAAAAAACTTCTACACATGGCTGCCGCTAATAATAATTTTCTTAAGAAAGAAGACAATTCCTAATATTCATCAGGAAAATAATCTCTACCAAATAGAAAACCTCAGTCTTTCTGAGAAAAAAAAATCCCCCTTAACAACGCTCACTGACACCTATAATAAAACACGTCAAGGAGCACCACATAAAAAAATTTACCCATTGAAATAGCCAAAATAGTTATTAAAGACACGTTAAAATATCACCCAATCGTTAAGTTTAATGTCAATATAAATATTGCTAGAAAAGAAAATCATAGAATACGACAATATTTTTGTAAGCAATCCAAGGGTGTCTAACTTAAATTCTAGAAAACAATTCCCTGAAAATTCCAGGTTTTTCCAGGTATAATTTCTTCAGAATGTATAATGTTTTGTTTTTTAGTTTCTAGGAATTCGATTAATATTACAAGATGTTCTTAAATATTTTAGCTCGATAGATTAATTAAATAATTAAATAATACTAAAAACATAAGTACACTGGAACAGCGTTTATATCCGTCGTCCAAGAACGTAAACATCCACTTATATCCTCCCGGAAGGGGATTCCATCAATGCTGCTAAGAGAAGGGGAAATGGACGCGCTGCGCTCTGATTGGCTTGTTTGTCACGTGGTACTGCGAGGTGGCAGATGCCAAACGGGTATTATATTATATACGCAGGGATATAAGCGGGATAAGATATATAAGCGAGAGAGGATATAACCGCAGTTCCAGTGTAATCATTTTTGGAACTTTTCTCTAAAGTCTATGAATTCGAATAATCATTCAAACGAATTGCTGAATTTTCAAGTACAAATTTGTATTTTCAAAAAGATAGATAAATTTTTAACAAAGTGGTTGCATTTTTAACCAAAAAGACGATAAAAAAACAATAAAGTACAATCAAACAGTTGAAGTTTCAACTGAAACAGATTATTGTTCAAACAAATAGCTGAGTTTTGATCTAAAAAATATCAGTTTTTACCCAAAAATGGTACAGTTAAATTTTCAGTTACCACAAATTACTTTTCAACCAAAAAATGAAATAATTACTGAAATAACCCATATTTAATTGCCATATTAAAATTTTGTAGCGAAAAAATAAAATTTCAAACAAAACGATTGATTTTTAAACAGAAAAATTTTCAATTGAAAAAAGACCCATTTTTAACCAAATAGTTGAATTATCAAACAAAAGAATAATAATTTTACCACTAAAATGATAAATCTTTATCTGCAAAAGATGAATATTAAACAAAAAGATGAGTTTTTGAGAAAAGAGTTCAATTTCAAACAAAGTAGTTTTATTTTTAACCAAAAAGATTAATTTGTAACTAAAATGATGAATATTCAACTGGAATACATAAATTTTTAAGCAAAAAAATAACATTTCAAACAAGACGATCGATTTTCAAACTGGAAGATTACTTTTCTACTAAGAAAGACATTTTTTTTAACAATATACATAAATTCTCAACAAAATATTTGCTTTATCTAATACAAAAAGTTAAATTTTCAAACAAATAGTTGAATTTGAAGCTAAAAAATATCAAGCTTCTACCAAAAATGGCATAGTTGATTTTTTAAGAAAAAAGATTAATTTTTACCGAAAAAGACGAATTTCATATAAAATACATTAATTTCAAAATAAGATGATAAATTGTCAACCAACAATTCAATCGTTAAATTTTCAGTTGAAAATGAATTTTTAACCAAAGACATGAATTTTTAACTAAAATTATGTAATTTTCAATTGGAATAGTTGCAATTTCCAGTAAAAATCTAATTTGAAAGAAAAACGAAACTAATCTTCAAAAAATAGTTCTATTTTTAAACAAAGTGATGAATTTTTAACTAAAATGATGCGTCTTTAACTGGAACCATTAAATTTCCAACGAAATATTAATTTTTAACCCAGAGGATTAATTTCTACCAATAAAGTCCAAATTTTCAACTAAAGAATATAATTTTTCAACCAAACATAAAATTGGTAGTATTTCCAGTAAAGAAATGCATTTTCAAAAACAAACAAAATTTTAACAAAATAGTTAAGGTACATGACCCAGTAGTCGTGAGTTGTGAGGTATAAACGACGACACAAGTAAGTATTTTCTGCACAAAAAAAATAAATAAATAAAAAGTAATATTAAATATAATGTAAAAACCATTTTTATACTGGGACGTTTACCCTACAGTTGCAACTGGAATTGTTAAATTTTCAGTGAAAAAATTCATTTTCAGCCAACGAAAAATTTTTTTTCAACAAAATAGCTTATTTTCAACCAAAGAGATGAATTTACAATTAAAATAATGAATCTTTAACAACACGAAAATAATTTTTAAGTAGTTAAATCTTCATTAAAAAGAGGTGAATTTGGAAACAAAAATGTATTAGTTGATATTTCAACCAAAAAAGATTTAAAATTTCAATAAAAATAATGGAATTCAACTGAAAAGACTATTTTTAATAAAATACATGATTTTTTAACTAAAACCGAACAGTTTTCAACCCAAAACAATAGTTGAATTTTTTGTTAAAAAAATTGATTTCAAACCAAAAACGAATATTCCAGTAAACGAAGAATCATTGTTATCTAATTTAATATTGCAATAAAAAAATGAAGCACGTTCTCGAAAAAATTTCCCTGACTTAAAAAAAAATCCCAGACATTTCCAGGTTTTTCCAGATGTATAAAAATTCCCTGACAATTCCAGGTTTTACAGGTAGGATAGACACCCTGCAATCGTTAACAACAACCCTAATGGGAAAGAGAAACAACAATCCCCCTTGTGTGGTACAATAACAACAGATTTCACAGCCATGGTCAATATTTACTTGAAACCGGGTCATTAAGAACTGCCAGAGAAAAGGATAATGTTGCCCATAAAAATAATAAAACAATCTGCATCGTCTTATAATTTTTTTTCTGTAACTGCAGTCAATAACGATACACTCAATAATATTATAATCAATAGAAATAATCTATAGTAACCTACAATATTAAAAATCAATAATATGGAAATATTAAATTGTTTCCTAAATTAAAATCTAATAATAGCTAGACCCCCACAGATGACGACCTTGAAGTTTGCAACAGATATTTGTTTGCACTTTGTGTAATCAAGGGGTTTCGTTAAATCCGCCTTTGAATTTTTTTTATAGGTACGACACTCACTCTATATACACATTTTTCCGAAGGATTTGAGAACGAAAGAAAGAAAACTCGTCGAATATCCGAGGTTTTTCGAGATACTTGGATCAATATAATGTTGAAAAAAAACAAATTTTTATTGAGGAAATCATTATTTTCACGACAGATATTAATTTCGCGAAGGACAGAAATTAGCGGTTAGCAAGTGACACCATTTTAACTAGTAGTCGTATCAAAGAAATAAAAATACCCCTAGATTCACCTCCGAAATATTTCTATGCTGTAATTTATTTTTACACCATTTTTTAAACAATTAAATTACTTTTTATAGTTCTACAATTGTTATAAAAAACCTAATTCTTATATTAAAAAATAAACCAAACCATTGAATTCCTCGTGAAAGTATCTCGAAGCGGTTTTTTAAAACAATTTTTTCAACAATAAACATATAAAAACATATAATGAAACTTTCTGTATCAAGTGCCATTAAAATACATAAAAAGCTTATGGCTATGGTAAAGAAGTTAATAATGGAACAGTCTGTTTGAAAAACTCTTAGCAACAACCAGGGCGGCAGTTTTATTCAAAGAAAAAATTCCCGGTCTCTTTCCGATTCGCAAACAATTTTTACGGTCAATGACATTAAAAAATTAGGATTCTGAACTCTCTAAAGCTAATAAATTTTCCATTTAAAGGAATTAAAACTGAGATGCAAATAATTTTAAGCAATTTTTAGCTGAAAGCATTAAAAATTGAGCGATGACTTTTTTTTTAACTGAACACATCGGCTTAAATTAGAAGTTAAATTATTTTTATTTAAAATATTTAAAAAATCCTTAAAAGGCTTTCAAATTTTGTTTAAAAATCTTGAAAAATCTACATGTTGTTTTAGGGTTTTTTAAATTTTAAATTATCTTTGAAATTTGTTCAGGACTTCTAAATTTTTTTCAAACTTATTTGAATTTTTCCTAACTTTTTATTTAAAAATATATTTAAAAATATTCTACTAAAATTAAATTTCAAAATAAAAACAATCATCTTAAATTTAGCTTAATTTAAATTAGTTTCACATTTTTTTGAATTTATTATTCTTTTTTTAAATTATATTGTTTTCAACTCGTTTTTAAATAGTCGAATTTAGTTTGTATACGTAGATTCTTGATTCAAATAAGTTGAAATAATTCCAAATTGTACGCTAACTTTGAATCTTTTCAGAACATCAAAAAATGTCTTTAAATTATTTGAATTTTTTCTATGAGTAAAAAGTATTCAAAGTATATATACATAAGTTCGGTTCGGTTCTGATTCCTCTAGAATCAAACCGAAAGGCCTATGACAAAGCCACCGAACGCGTCCTCGGGTTGC
>JAAAKG020147100.1:0-10533 GCA_010014905.2 Druon quercuslanigerum
TATTACTAGTTACTATGTAACCGTATACTAAGTTTTAATTACTAAAATAAAAATTACCAGCACGTTCTTTTTTATTGCCGAACTATATTCAGGATGCATAATATTCACCAGCAGATTGACACAGTATTGCCTTCATGTATCTTTGAATCTTCAATCTGCATTCTATTTGCATTGCATTAGATTTTTAGAATTAAAATTATAAATTAAAAACTTAAAATGCCTTTTGTTAGTCGCTTATTGCATTTTCAATATTTTCAATTTTCATCATTTTTTCATTTTTTTTCTTCAATTTTCATCATTAAGGCCGACCGATGGAATCAAAACTCCGATCCGATCGTAACGTAGATCGAATGTCCGTTTTACGACACACCGATCGAATCGAAAAATTCGATCCGATCGTAACGTGGATCGAATGTCGGATTTTCGACATTCGATCGACGCGCCGATCGAATCGAAAAATTTGATCCGACCGCAACACGGATGGAATGTCGAATATTCGACATTCTATAGGTGCGTTGGTCGAATCGAATTTCGGATCGAATTTTGTTGCACACCTCTAGTCATGAGACTTGAAAACGGCCGTGCGGCATCACTAGTAGTAGTTTCGTTCTACAAAACCATGCAGTATAATAGGAAAAACCTATACAAATTACAAAATAAATATTTAAAACCCTTTAAAATAATTTTTTCTTAATAATGTAGAGTCAGGTATTAAATGAGACTAATGTACTTACTAATTATTTCGTTTAATATAGGAAAAGGCGGCATAATTGACATAATTCAAAAAACAAAATTGCATGGATATTAAGAACTTATAAAAATAATGTTTAAAAATAAATAACGAATACACAAGGAAATATAAAAAAATGCCGAAAATATATATTATTACCGAATGATAAAATTTCCCAAATTTCAAATAACGAAAAAATTTTTAATTTACAAAAAATAAAATCCCGAATTTAAAAATATCTTAAACTAACATTCACCGACTTTGAGATGGAATAATAAAATAAACGAATTATTAAATTCTCACCAATGTTTCAATTCCCGAAATTTAGAACTTGTCCACATAGTTAATTGCTTATTAATTTATGACCTATTTATAAAATTATAAATAAGACAATTTAATTAATCAATAATAAATAATTTATTAATTATTTTTTGCAATTTTAAATTTCAATAATAGAAATATTTATGATAATTTAACCAATCATTTATTTTATATTTGGGTCAATTTATATTTAATTAATTTTTATTTTCGGAAATTTAACATCCTACTACATGATAAATATAATTATTCTATCTATATATTACAAACAAGGAATATGATAAATCATATAATAATGTTTTTCTATTACAATTAAATAACAAACTCTTAAATGAAATCTTTTTAAAATAAAATATACTGTATAACGAAGCTAAAATATTTTAATATCTGCATAGTCACACTTAAAGAAAGAAGATTTAGGAATATTTTATATCTTTGGCGACACTCAAAATAATCAGAAGTTATTTTTCGAAGTGTTATAATAAATCCATGTTAAAATTGAATTCTGAGAATAGAGAACGAGTAAGTAAGTATAAGCAGTTTGTTTTTTAATTTATATAAGTATTATTTTCATAATATTCTGGAAAAAATTAAAAAAAGATTTTTGAATATTTCAGACATGTAAGAAAAAAAATATACACGTTTTTAAAGAAAGTTTTTTATTTTATAGAATCCAGAAATATATCATAAATTTTCGCAGATGTTTCCTAGTTTCCAAATATTTTTAATCTATTTAAAATGTCTTAAATTCCTGAAAATATTTTGATCTGACTCGAATTTTTCTCAAAATTTTCAAATATCATTCAAAATTTCAACATCTCTTGAAAACTTTCGAAATTATTTTAAAGCTCTTTAAGTTATTTTTAAAAATAACACATTACTTAAAACTTCTACACGAATACAAGGAAAATTCTTGTTTTTTTATCTTATCAGACTTTATAAACCTTCTAATCTGTAAAAATTAATTAAATTTTTCCTGCATTTTTTATTTATTCTGCAAAATTTTAAAAATTGCCTTCAAATCTTTGAGGTTCTGCTTTGAAAATTCGTAACATCTTTTGAAATCTTTTGAAATAATCGCTTAAAATTAGTTTTTCGAAATAAAAAATTATTAAATTTTTTCCTAGGAACCTGAAAAAATGTCTTTCATTTTCTTGATACTTTACAAAATTCTGAAAAAATATTTAAAAGTTTTAATTATTTTTGAATCATTTCAAAACTGCTGAATATCTCTTAAACTAACTCAATTTTTTTCTAAAATTATTTAATATGGCAAAATTGAAAAAGTTTGCTTTCAAATCTTTTATACACATTTTAAAAATGTTAGGAAATAATTCGAAATATTTTGTGTTCTTTTTTCAATTTTCTCTCGAAATTCCTTACAATGAATTCCTTACATGAATCTTAAGAAATCTTTTTATATTCTCTGAGAAAATTCAGTTAACCTCAGAAATTTGTAAATCCTGAAAAATTAAAAATAATGTTTCAAATTCTGCCATATTCTTTTACTCCACACTTTGAAATCATCAAAACTTCAAATTATTCTTTAACAATAAAAACTAACTATTTCCCCTCTTGTCAAAATAACTAGAACAAAGTTACTACGAACGTTGCCACATGGCCGGTTTCAACTCTCGGTGACTGGGGCCTGATACCTATCAATATTTCTTGGTTAACTTTAAATACTTCCTAAACTACTGGTTTGATTATATGTCCCTGAACAAACGTGGAGATTTAAGATTTGTAAGCTTCAGATTTGAGACTATCTACTCTATCATTTCTTTAATTTTTAAAGAACTTTTCAGATTTAACTGTTTATAGCGCTTAACACAAAAACGGGTAATTAAGCATTTTCTAACAGAAAATCCAAAAACTACCATTTTAACCTGTAATTAAGAAAAGGCGAACTTCTCGAAAACTAAATTATGACAACTGAGTCATTTTCACATGAGAATCTACTATTATTACTTACTGTCGTAAGAGCTGTCGACTTCTTCTCCATGTTATATTACTAACCGACGTAAATGACACTTCTGCATCGCCAGCTCCTCCTTCTAAGCCGGTACAAGTACTTTCTTCGCAACCAGGTGGTTTTCCATCTTGAATTATTAAATCAGTTCCAAATTTCAATTTGTGGTACTTTGCTCTGAAAAATAACATTTCTAATAATCGAAAGAAAGATTAAAGTAGTAATTATATTTTCAGAACGCAATCATAAAAATTGCGTGTTTCAAAGCCTATATATGCACAAGGAAAAGTACGCGTTTTAAGCGTGTCGAGCGGAGTGTTCCATAAGTTACAAACGAGGGCTCAGTATGCACAGTGTAACGTCAAAGTTCGATTTGTACACATTTTCTACAAAACAGTTATATTATTTAAAAAGCGGTTAAATTTTCAACGCAAAATATGAATTTTAAACACCAACAAGAACAAATTTTGAACAAAGTAGTTCAATTTTCAACTAAATACGTAGATTTGTAACCATATATTTCAATTTTCAAGCAAGATTAATTTCCTACCAAAAAAGTCGAATCTCATGATTATTTTAATGATATGAGTGAGTGGATGCAATTCCATCCAAATCCTAAAACCTTTCCAATTATTTAGAAGTTTGAATTATCAAAAATTATGCTGATGCAGCCGATCAGTGTTTGATTTTGCCAATCATCAGAGTACCTATTGTCGTCAAAAAGGTGACATTTTTTTAAAATAGCTAACAAATATGTGACCAAAAATCTTAAATAAGAAAAACAAACTTTTAATTCAATGCTCATTAGCCCTTTATTAGTAAAACTAATCAGAACTTTGCTTTTATATACTTATGTTTATACTTTGGTTCGAATAATATTAGGTCTACAAAATAATTCGGTACCTTTACATTTTATTTGTATTCCCTTTGAAAAAAACGCAGGTGACGCGACCGAAATTATTTTCTCAGCTTTAGGAGAAGGCGCGGTGATATGTATAAAGTGTAAAAAGTGAATCCAGAGATTTAACAATCACGATTTTTCAATTGGAATGCAAAAGGCATGCAGCTTCTCTAATGCTCCTTTTTGGACGAAATTGTCTTCTCTAATGGTTTTTGAAGTTTAAGTCCACAGGGCCACCACTTATTATATTGTGTTTTAAAGTGCGAGGTTCGACCTTTAAAACTACCTTAGGACGGAAAAAATTCAATTTTGACCAAGAGTTAAAAGACATCAAAACAAACACACCGAATTAATTTGTAGACTAATATATTACACATGAATTGACAACTTGTACATATTTAAAGATTACAACTACGCTAACTACTCGTATTGAATTATACTTTTTAATTCAATGCACATTAATACTTTATTATGAGAACTAATAATGGGATACTTTGTTCTTATAATCTTATTTAAATGCGTTGTTGTATCAAAAAAATATATTATAACATGAGTGGACATTCACTCTTATTTCTTTTTCTTTCAAACGCAATTTATCTAAAATATTAAACAATTATTTTATATCTATTTCATCAGTCCTTTTCTACATTGTATTTTTTAATGCATTACAGCTTCTTGCTGGGCAAGAAACTATTTTTTCAAAATACATTTGATGGGATAAATAGGCACCTCATGAAAGCTCGATTAAATCATCTGTTATGTGTACCTTACATACAATTTTTTTATATTTTTTACGCCACCCATGATAAACAATTTCGAGTTGAGAGTTCTTTTAATCATTCTACTTTAAACTACATTACATTACATTACATTTCTACTACATTCTACTATATTGAGTTAGGATTTTAGAATATAGCGAGAAGCCACTATCGACGTCGGCATTCTCATGAGTGATAGCTAGAGAGTTTTGTACATGGCACGAGCGTGAATGGAAACGAGTGGCCTAACTTAAAAGTTAAAACTAATCGCGCGATTATTCAAATGTATTAGTACACCAGTCATCAAATTTGAATAAACTTCAAGAAGTTGCAAGTTGTAATTTTTAATAAAATTTTATTTTTTCAACTGGAAAAAAGTAAGAAAAGATGACAAACTCCAAAATAGGGGAAAAATGTGACAAATTCCTAAAATAGATGAGACTGATGACTGGAGATGTACGTGACAATCAGAGACAAACTTTGAATTCGACCTTCATGGCATTTCTGAAGCTTCATCAAAAGCGTATTCAGCTTTCGTTTATATTAGAATTCTCATTGAAGATTTTAAGGAGGCTCATTAGGCGCATAAAAAAAGTTGTTTGCGCTAAGTCCTAATAGCAATGAAAATTTTTTTTGGGGGGTCAAAAAGACTCTCCTAAAGTTTCATAAAAAAAATTTCTTCTGTCTCCGCATCGTAGATATGACTAAAAATCACAAAAAACTATTTATACCTGTATAGCGATAATTCCATTAAAATATTTTTTACCTTCCCTATTTGACTTTGAAGTTTTAAAAAATCGAAAAAAGTCGACTGTTTCGCTATTTTCCTAGATTCATGGTACAAATTTCTCGATTATTTGACCATATAATATGTGATATACATTAATAAGAAAGTATTTTTAATATGGTGCAATATAAGTAATGTTGACGTTAAAAAAATTTTTATTGACTTTGAATTACAAGAAAATATTTAATTGTGATATATTGCTCTTTATTTAACAATAAAATTAATTTTCGGTACATAAATTATCAGAAAAATAGTTCGAAGCAAGCGAATTTGTACCTACATAGCAAAAACTGATTCAAATATTTGTTACCCTATCTAGGCGACCTTGAAATTTCAAAATATCGAAAAAATTAACTTGCTTTTCCAGAGATGTTTCGGGGCATCTTCAATAGATGGTTGATATTAAATTTCGAACCACATTGGGACATATACTCTCATGATGAATTAAACTAAAACTCTTGAGTCAAATAATGGATTCTCTGCGTAAGTTCAAAGAGTTCTACTCATCCTAGTCAACCATCTGGCGTGCGATAATTTCTCTGGACTTTTTCGAGCAAGATCTTCAAAACACCCTCCTTCTTTTATAGCTTTCCATATATCTAGTAGGTACTTTTGATCAGAACTAAGATCACGGGAGTCAACTACAGGAGAATTAGGACTGTCAACAACATCGAAGTTCGCAACCGGACCTACTTCACAAGAAGCTAAGCTTCTTGTGGACATCCATCACAGCCCACGCAATCTAGATTGGAGGTATTAATTTCTTTGTCAAAGAAAAACTGAAGGACATCATGTGTAATCGTTTTTGCATCTGACGAAGATGTGGATATGTATCCTAAATAAGTACTTCCTAGTTCTTGAATGAGAGAATTATGTTCTTCTCGTTTTCTTGCTTGCCGTGTTTTTCCTTTACTGGTTCCATCTATTACTTTTGTTTCGTCTTTTCTTCCATCTAAGTAAAAAGCATTTATTTCTGAAGTCAGAGAGCTGCTCTTTCTGAAAATGAAGACGAGTTTTTGTTCTTTCCCGACAGTTAACTCTTGTAAAAAACTAAACCTTTTACTTCCGGAATGTACTTACTCACGTCGTGTAAAATTGCTGAAGCCAGTAAAGCAGTAGACCTGTATCCGATGCCGTATCTGTCACAGACTTTTGAAAATGTTGGACAGTTTAATATTGTCTGATCCCTAAATTTATTCCAATAAGAGACCCATACATCCACCACATCTTCGGCGGGTTGGTAATCGTCTTTTATATTGTCATCGATATTCGAGCCACAGTCAGAACTTTCACCTTCAATTTGCACCTTCTCACGCTTTCTTTGGATCTAAAATTACACCAGTTATCAAACGCTTCGATTGTACTTCCTGATTGTTCCGAATCAATTTTCGAAAGAGACGTAAATGATTTTCTCGTTCGTCTGGAAGATCGCTGACCTAAGAGAAACACTCTGGCAGCTTCAGAAAGATTTATCTCACAAGTGCATTAAACATTATCACACTTACACGCCGCAATATCTAATAACTGTGATTTATTTGCAAGAAACACATTTAATTTGCTTTTATATCAGGATTTATCTTTATCCCTTCCATGAGACTTTTCAATTTTTTCAACTCATCTTGATCTGTTTTAACGATCTATGCGATTCTTGCTTTTGTAAGAATTGAGGTGGAAGTTTCATTTCATATATCCTGCAGCCTTTTCAAAACTAAACGCGAAATGTCAGAAAAACTTGGGTATCTTTTAGATTCTTTTTCAGTTCGAATTTTTTTCGCATTCGAAAAAATAGTATCTCATTACATCAAAGTCTGCAAGTAATCTTCGGTTACTAACTCACTGTATTTTCAATGATTGGGCATTCGCTTAACAAATCCATTTTTGAAACTCTAACCACTAATAAATCACATCGGATGGTTACTAAATTAATTGCGAAAAATAAATGCTGTTTAAAATTCGAGTTTTCCAGCTCTCTTATAACATACTCGCGATTCGACAGTCAAAACTGAACTGAATCCTTTTTCTGAAAAAGCGGTTACGAAAAACAAAATGTACACAAATGCCAGATGAGCCATGGTGCACTATTAAAATGTAAACAAAACCTTGATACACTCAAAAATTGCAGTGAACCATGTTTGTTTTGATTCTGGAGATTAGCGAACGAACCATGAACGCATCAAAATATCAACTAATATTAAAAATTTTTAAATGTTAGATTTTGCTCATTGTTGAAACTACAAATGACTTTGGTTCAAAAATGCATGTCCAAATTGAAACGTCAGAAATCAGCATAAAAGTAATACTTTGATAATTTAATGACTTTATTACAAGCTAATATATGTTTCGAGTATTTTTTACTTAATTTTATTCAGATTATATTTTAAGAAATATATAATACTCGTATGATGGTCACATGGTTGATAAGTCATATAAATTTTGTTATCTTATTTAGATACCGAAAATTAATTTTTTTGTAAAATAAAAAGCAATACATCACTTTTAGATATTTTCTTGTCATCCAAAATCAATAAAAATTATTTTAATGCCAACAATCCTCATAAATTATTGTTGCAACTTATTGCAAATACATTACGATTAACGTAGATCAACATTATATGGTAAAATAATCGAGAAATATTTTTATTAGTCACTTAAATCTCAAAAAAAAATTTTCTGTTCAAATTTGAAGAAGTTCTTCGTTTTTTGTGATTTTTAGCTATATCTACCATGCGGAGACAGAAAGAATTTTTTTTATGAAACTTTAAGGGAGTGTTTTTTACTCCCAAAAGAAAGTTTGCATTACTATTAGAACTTGGCGCAAACAACTTTATTTTTTCCGATACGCCCTAAGGCTCATGTTTGCCTAGTAATGGATAAATATAGGGTAACTCTAGTGAAATATGTATAAATTCCTCGTTTGCAGTTATGTGGGGCTGCTTTGCTAACTGAGACACTGAAATTCGCCATAGAAACTATGTCGTTAGATGATAAAGCAGATTACTGTCACACATTTTTTGTAAGAATTTTGACTTGGCTAGGAAAACATTCTTCGGACTGACCTGTGTTTGTCGCCAATAGAGGTTTTGATTTTAATTCATGAGAAAATACCTCGCGCCAAACGGCGATACATTTCTACCAAAGATAATCCGGTATTTAATTAAGAAGTGGCATACTTCTTAATTAAATTCTCCTCTTGGCCAAAATTGCTTGTCCTAACAGCCTATTATAAAAGATTCGCCATAGAAACTATGTCGTAGGATAATATACTAGTTTTAAGAAAAACTTTCAAATAGCAATAATAAATCGCAATATTATGTAAAATTCAAATTTGCAACTTATGAAGATTGCTTTGGGCGCTCAAGAACTCCGCCCCTTTAGAGGTGAGTCGTCCTCTTCTTCTGCTTTGCTATACTAACCTCCTCACTGACTTCATGTCTTCCGACTGCCTTCAAATTTTTAGAGTTTATTTGCCTATATGACAGTAGTATACCCACAAATTTAGAGACTTTTACTACCATCCCTTCTCGAACTGCAGGGGGTGAAATTTTCATCCCCCGGGGAAAACGGAAATTTTCAAATGGTCATAACTGCCTTTCTACAAATTCGAATGGAATTCTCTATGAATGATTTCTGAAGGGTTTTTTATGCTTTTTCATTCCGTGAAATCTTTGTTTTTAATTTTTATAAACAAACTGACATTTAAAATGTTTATTTCACATGTTGTACTCTTTGGGCAGTTTTTTTAAAAGTATTTTTAAACGAAAGCTTGACTCTTTCGATAAAAAATGTTGTTTGACATTTTGGGACTGAAAATAGTTATGTAGTTATGCGAAGATATCCGAGCGAAACCCGTCCTCGCGCGCTCGGACAGGTCGGCCAGTCCAGCCGATGCACCGACCGACGTTGTTTCGTTCAAATTCGATTAATTCAAACATTCTTTTCATTTCTACAGAAACTTTCCAAAAAGTAGTTTCAGCGGTTCTTAATCCATTGAAAATTTTTGCTTATAGTTATAAATAAATTAGGGAACAAAAGTATTTTTTTAAAGAGCGTTTATCCCTCGCCCCTCCATAATTTTTTTTTTGAGGTTTTGCTGTACATTTTCATCATTACCCTCACATAAAAGACAATTGTAAGATTATCATGACTGCCTTGAAGAAATCATGTGCAGTGAACCCACTGACGCTTGTCATTTTAACGAATGCGAATCTTGTCCTAAGTGATAAAAGCACTTTGAAGACAGAAATAGCAGACGCTGATGCTTTCGTAGAAGCATTCTGCACTAAACTTAAAAACCTGAAACCTCACGCATTTTATGCGAAACAACAAGGTTTGTTTCTGAAGCACCTTAAAATTATACTAAAAGAAGAAGAGTACTTAATTTTGCTTGACTTTGCTAATAAGTCTGCATTCATCATTCAAAATGCTGCACAATCTTTCCATTGGAATAATAATCAAGCAACTATATTTACGGTAGTTATTTGTTACAAATATGGAAACGAACTACAGCATTTTAGCACTAAAATCATCTCAGATTGTTTAAGTCGTGACACTGTAGTTGTGTACACATTTCGAAAGCTCATCAACGAGTACCCCTAGACAAAATTCAGCATTGTCAACAAAATTTATTATGTGACAGACGGAGCTGCGCAGAAATTTAAAAATATATATGCCTTCATAAATCTTTTAAATCACGAAAAAGATTTTGGGATTTCTGCAGAAACACATACATGCATGTATGTACTCGGTTTGAGTTTTTTCGTCAAGTTTCACGCAAGTTTTTAACAGTTAGTTTCTAAACGAATGTTTAAAGTGAAATAAATAGCTGAAATGTTTCAGAGGGAAATATGTAGCTAATTTCAATATTTATTTCACTTTATTGAGATAATATTTGGTTAAATAACACTTAATTATTATTACGTATGAACTCTAGCTGATAAATTAATTAGATTAGTTTATTTATATTTTGGTATTATATCGTTGACAATACATATTTTGTTATGTGTCAAATAGTTAAGTTGAGAACTCCGGTAAATCAAAGCAAGAGTTCACGAGATCTTCACTCGAAATTTT
>JAAAKG020147101.1:0-10533 GCA_010014905.2 Druon quercuslanigerum
TATTAAAGTGTGTTCGCAATAACTTCCTGACGAAGGACATGGAAATCGACTACGATCAGCCGGGGTTGAAGGACGAGAATCGCAAATTTGCGTCTTGGAAGGATATAATAACCGCATACGAAGTCGACGTGTTTTCATCTTTTACGGAGCGAAACGTACTGAAATTAACAGACCAGCATGTGTATGCTGATAAAATATGGAAAATGCGTGTCAAAATGATGATGCAGGTCTTCAGCAAAAAGATGGCATGCTTCGTGGAAATTCTTGCAAGATCCAGAGGTAAGATTAATTACCACGATTTTGTTCAGAATTTAACAAATATATTTAGAGGTCTCGCAGACCAATTTTTGCATACATTTTTTAAGAAATAGTTGAATTTTCCACTTAAAAAAGATAAATTATTAACAAAAAATGGAATTGTTAGATTTTCAGTGTAAGAAAGTGATTTTCAAGAAGAGAAAAATGTGTTTCCTACAAAATAGTTGCATTTTCAAATAAAGTGTTTACTTTGCCACCATATAGTTGAATTTTCTACCAAAGTTTTGAATTTTGTACGAAATTAGTTGAATTTTGAAGCAAAAATATGTATGTTCAACAAAAAATGTTCATTTCCAACCAAATTCTTTCATTTTTTTCAAATTTTTGAATGTCGAACAAATTTTAATCAAGTTCTTTAATTTTAAACTAAAAAGTTCACAAAATTTTGTTATTTACGTATGACGTAATGCTCACTTTTTCCAATACGAACCCATGTGCAGTTTTTTATTTTAATTTTAATTTTCTTTAGGAACCTTCCAGACTAGCATTGGAGACCGCACAGTGCCAGCAAGTGGCGTCAATACAGCCTTCATACTGCACCTCATGAATGGAATTGGGGATGGTTTTAGTGGTGTCAGCTGCGATGATGATCATGTGAAGCGAATTCCATGGTCAGACGATTCGTATCACGGATAATTTTTTACGAACGCCCGCAGACAACTGAAAAGCATGCGGATTGTAAACCCTGAAACGAAATATCCGGTAAAAACGGATATTAAAAGTTCTTGGTTTCGAAAGTTTTGATACGAGAAATATCAATCAAGACCCACTTGAAAATTTCTTCGGCAATATTAAGAGCCACGATTTCAGGTCCAACAAGCCGACATGCTTTCAATTTGAAGCGATATTTAAATCTCTTTTGATCACTAATCTTACGTCCAAGCATTCACCAGGCTACAATTGCGAGGAAGACACTGGCGAATTTCTTCTGTCTGACTGCAGAAGTTTGTTGGCAGGAACAGACTACTTGAGAGACGAGGAAGACAATGAGGAATATATCCAAGAAGAGCAGAATGATTTTAATCAGGGAGGCGATGTGCAAGATTCAGATAAAATGCTTGAAAAAAGTCACATTCAAAGCCACTCTGGCGACATTATGAAGTCTTTGCAACGGAGTCTGCCTGAAATAAAATCATGCTGCGAGTGCTTGGAAGGTTTCAACAAACCATCCTCCATTCGAACCCAAAGCACTTGCTTTAGGGACATGCATTTGCATGCCAAAGGTCTCTTGAGCAGAATTCTCACTGCGGATATTTCGCACACAAAACTTGTGGCTAAATCTCGCTGCGTGCTTTAAAGCAGGTTAAATTTCTCTTTTTTTACCTGCAGAAGGCACACTGCAAAAATTTTCAGTTTGTTCAAAAAAGTATCCGCTTTGCAGTACTGTCATGTACTTTTTACTTACATAAATCGTGTTTTGCGAGGGCGAATTGTGCCTCAAAACACCTGTGGACTTTCTTTGCCTGTTCTGATTGCGTATAAATGCCATTTAAAAACGATCCGCAAGGATAAAAGACCGTGTGAGACTACGCAAGCAGAACCGGAAAGGAAGATCTTAAAAGCGTCAATTAAACAAATTGAAATAAAAGCCGCAAGTCTTGTGTCGAAAGACGCAATTCCACTCGGGAAAAAGGCGAGAAATGTCAAACAGAAGGCAGTCAAGCGAATGACCGAAGTTGCCACTACGAAATTCGGTTTAAAAAGGCAAAAACTCTTCAAAACCTCGACCAAACTTGTTTTCCATGCAACGACAGTAGACTCAAAGAATACCGAAACGGAAGGCAATTAGTTCAACTCCATATAACTGAACTCAATTCAGACTTGAGAAAGGCGAAACCTGAGTCCGGGGATGTGGAATCGACCTTCTTTGACTGTAAAACGTTTGAAATGGAAGGAACTTAAAAACTACAATTTTTCCGCAAAAAGCACATGAATGCTGCGAATAATTTTTGAAATGAATAGAACAAGACTCGGGTACTGAATAAAATCGGGGGCTTCTAATTGCGTTTTAATTGTAATTGTTTTCTACGAACTGAAAACATTCTTTCTGAAGTTACAATTCCGTTATAACTATAATCGTTTTCCGCAAACTGAAAACATTATTTGTGAACTTAAAATTGCGTTATAATTATAATCATTCTATCCGAATTGAAATCTTCATTTATGAACTTATAATTGCGTTATAATTATCATCGTTTTTTAATAATTAAAATAATCCGTTCTGAACTTATAATTGCGATAGAATCATAAACGTTTTCTACGATCTGGCATTATAACTCGTCAATTATCAGGACTTACTCCATTTTAAATTAAAGGCAGAAATATGCTCTGAATTTTATTGTAAAAAATCGTTGATGAATTTCAAGACGATTGGTCTAATAACTTCTTAACGCTTACTACGAATTGAAATAATATTTTGAGAATCATCCCTTATCACACAATTCTATAGGAAATTCAGTGCAGCCCTGCAATGATTTTCCTACAACTTTTTCCGATTATAATATATTATTATAGGAATTTTTGTGGGAAATTAATTGTAGGAATAAATATTATTGAAAGAATTATTGCAAAATATGGAGAAAATTCAAATTAAGAAGTTTTGCCTGGACCACTCGTATGGAAGTACACAAAAATCTTAGTCCAACTGTGATTTCAACCGTTTTTTAAATCATTAAATAAATTGTTATCTTTTTCAAATATGATATTATTCTGCTTAGACTGCGTATTCAGAAAATCTTCCACTATAAAAATTGTCCATTTTACATTTTTAGATTCTTCAAGAAATTTGAAAGGCTCTGAAAGAATGAAAATCATTTCTTACGAACATTTAAAATTGGTGTACAAAATTATAAAAAATGAATTTGAAAGATTTTGAAGCAGAATTACAAAAAAAATAGTAAGAACATTTTTAGGAAAAATTCAAATCATTTAAAAAATTGTCTAGAAGTTCTGAAAAAATTCAAAAATAATTTAAAATATGAGAAAATAGTTAAACAACATGTAGATGTTTCAAGATTTTGAAATACAATTTTTAATAATTTTAAGGATTTTGAAACAATTTAAAATAAGAATAGTTGAACTTTTACTTTCGGAAGTGTTCATTTTATTAAAAAAATGTAATCGTTCAATTTTTAATGTTTCTACCTTAGAACTGCTTTAAATGATATAATTTTAAAATCTTTTAAATTTATTAATTGATTATTCAATTTAAAGCACTGGAAATGATAAGCTTGATTTATATTTTTGAACTGAATTTGAATCTGAACTCTACAATTTATAAAAGTTAAAAAATTTTTATTTTAAACTTTACCTGCATTTGATTAAATACTGTTCAGTTGAAAATTCCTACTGAGATTAATCCTCACAAGTATCAACATTTTAATATATTTTCATATAAGTGATCCAAATCTAATAAATTATTTACAGTTTCCCTACTTTCTCCGGTAATTCTATAAATGTGAAAGTATTATTTATTGCTTCATATTTTTCCTACATATTTCCAGCCTAATATTCTTTAAATCCTACAATTATCATACATGTAAATTGAATTTATCTTGCAATAAAAACTGATTTGAAACATATTTTTACGATCTTCTATTTCTCCGTGAACCATACGTTCATGAAGAAAGCAATGAAAAAACAAATAGAAATACATAAATAATTATTCTTATAATTATTTATGCTTTTCTGTTTGTTTTTTTATTGCTTTCTTCATTTCATTTACTTTTTTCGAAAGCATTGAGTGTCCACTGCCTGCTTGTAGTAAGGATAAGGTGTTTATAGGCAAAGGTCACATTGTCCATTTTGTTTCAGAAGATGGTGAGGATACCAGTGAAACAAATAAAGAATTAATTGAACACAGGCTATTATCGTTAAATGAAATAAAAAATGAACACTCCAAGTCACACACTGAAGTGGTATAGTTTATGTAAAAAATAACCGGTACATTTTTAGTTTGGTTACTAGAGAAAAAGCTGGTGAACCAGTCTTTTTAAATACAATCTTATCCGACGTTTTGGCTCCTAAGGAGGCTATGAATAGCCTGAATGTACAAAATGTCAACACCTCAAAAAATGGAAACAATCTGGGACAGCTATCTTGGCTGGAAACGGAACAGATTTTTCAGTAACAATTTTTGGAATCCGAAACGATGATTGCGTTTGTTCTGGTGAAATTATTGTTCCACCAATAAATCTGAGAGACGAAATTATTATGGAGTTTCACGGATCAGTGACAGGGGGTCATAAGGGAATGTCAAAAACATATTGGAGAATATTATCTCAGTATTATTGGAAAAATATGGAAGCTCACAATCGAAGAATAGTAGGAACTTGTAAAACTTGTCAGAGAAACAAGTTGGTTCATAGGGAAACTGGGCAGCCAATGATTATTACAGATACCCCAAGAGAACCCTTTGAGAAGATACAAATTGACTTGGTTGGACCTTTGCCAGAAATCCTTAGGGGAAATACTCATATTCTAACGATCCAGTGTAACTTTTCAAAGTACTCTGATGCAATACCATTGAGGAACACACACTCAATCACAATAGCTCATGCTATTGCCGAGCAATTCATCTCTCGGTATGGTTGTCCTCAGGTAATACATACACATCAACTATTGAGTTTTATCATTCAGGTAATGAAGACTTTTTGTAAAACTTGCAGAATAAAAAAAATCCAATCTGTCGCATATCATCCCCAAGGTTTAGGTTCTCTAGAAAGGAGTCATCATACTCTAATAGAATACCTGAGAAGTTTTGAAGGCGCTCGAAACTGGGATGAGTGGTTAAGGTTTGCTATCTTCACGTGCAATACCAGTGCCCATGAAGCTACAGGTTTTTCGCCGTATAGTTTGCTATTTTGGAAAGAAGAAAGAATATGCCTTTCAGTTTTGCTACAAACCCATCAGATCGTACATACGTGAATTATTTGCAGGACCTTTTCCAAAAATTGGATAATTGTCACTCCCTGGCCCGTAAACGATTTCTAGAAGCAAAAGAAAAGTCAAAAGAATACTTTGACCGAAAACAAAATCCAAAACATGTTAAACCCGGATATAAAGTTTATTTGAAAATCGATAAAAGAAATGACAAGAAATTCGACCGCTGTTTTCATGGGCCGTATATAATTGAAAAACTAATAGGAGAACGAAATGACCTGATTAGGCTAGCTCATAATAAAACAAAAATTGTGCATGTGGATAAATTGAAATTAGGTGCTTATCCATGCACCGTGTAAATAAAAATAAATCAGGAATAAGCAATGGACCACTTCGAAACATCAAAAAATGGAATCTTCATAATTAACAATGAAGGATTGCATTATTCACAAATGCAAAAGTAAATATCCGTTCCTTATAACTAGATTTAAATTGGCAAAAAGCAGCAGAAAAACCTCAATTACCATTCTGCACTTTATTAATAACAAAAAGGATCAAATAGATTTCAAAATTTGAGATATATATTCAGAATTAATAATTAACTGAATAATTAAAATTTTATCATAAAAAAAGTTAGGAAGTTAGGTGAGGAAATGGTCTAATTATTATGAAATTGCCCAATAATTTAAAATATTACTAATGTACAGCGGATTGTTTAAAATATTACACAAAGAGAAGGAAGAAGAAAAGTAGGGAACTTTAGTTTTTCTTTAACTTACTCATTCAATTTTAAATATTTAAAAATTGTTCATGAAGTATACTTACCATTTTGATGGATAAATAAATCAGAATTTAAGTGGCTTTACCTGAAGTACCTAGAACAGAGAAATAATTTTTTTTTAACACAAAGAAATAGTTCTTAAATTAAAAAATATATTTCAAATAAAATTTATATAACTTATCTGATCATTAATCATTGAGCGTGTTTTCATTGTTAAAATTACGTGGAAATCTGAAAATCAAGGTTAGAATGAATAAAAATGGAATAAAAAATATAAATATGTATATTTGTAACTGTGCATTGTGTGTAGATTAAAAATAAGTTAAATTGTAACACGTTTGCGGCTTTTTGCTTATAATTGTAGTTTTAACATAACCTGACAATTATAAATATGATGTTTAAAAAATAATAATCAACGGACTCAAAACTATTTAATTTATAAATAAAATATAAAAAAGTTATACTTTGAGAATGATTAAAATTTAATACAAAATATAGAAAATAGAAATAATAAAATAAAACAATCGCACGTGGGTAATGAAACACTTAAACACGACAGAAGAATTTTTTTTTAAATGTTGGATTCTGAATTATTTTGGGATAAGATGGTGGAAAAGTCATTGACAATATATCAATAAATTATAAAATCAACAAATTTCGATACAATAGTATTATAAGTAAGATGATTGCGCGAGAGTTGACATCTTAGGCATAGAAATTTTTTAATTGGTCCATTCGGATATGGAATGTCCCTTCCACTTGTAGTGGTCCCAAGGGTCTAAGCCGTTTGAAAAATGGATAATCAGTACAAAACAGACCCTTAATCGTCACGAAATGCCAAAGAAAAGAAAATTAAGATAATTCAATTCGTGCTGTCGTGTGCTCCTTGTGCTAGTTATGGAGCGAATTCTGACCATTCTTCATCGGAGAGGATTGTTGTTTCCTCAGGCTATCCTCCAGGATGAAGCTAGAGTGTCTAGTCACCCTGCGGTTCGAGTGAGGGCGATAGAAAGAATTGAGGAAGTTTAGTTTATCTTGGTTTTGTTTTAAATTCATATTTATCCATAACTATCTTGGGGCGTTGCCGAATTTTAAGAAATTAAGTACTAGATTACATTTTTAAATATTACAATATATTATAACGATTAAGTTAGTAAATTATTTTAAGGATGAAATTATTAAATTAAAAAACTATTGACGTCTACATTTTTTCAAAAATTAATTACCCGTTTTTCAAACATTATTGTTTTTATTTTTATTATTAATGTTAATATATTGATTTCTAATTAGTTAATGTAAATAATTAATTGACTTTTTTTTTGTCGGTTGATTTTTTTTAAATTGATTAATCTATAAAATTTATTTCGTCAATTTTATTTTAGACTAATAGATATAATAATTAATTTAGTTAATTTGATATTGATTTAATTAATTATAATTTTGATTTGCATTTTGATTTGCTTCTGGCAGTTTTTGAATTATTAAAAAAAGAAGATAGGTCATTCGGTGAATTTTAATTATAGTATAGACTTGAACTCATTACATCAAGCGGAAGCCGAATTAAGTATTGTTATACCCAGCTCTATTTCACCCAAAATGTTTTTACGATAGCACCAGCGGTAAATTGCATTTTATGCAAAAGAGCTTTATGCGAAAATACCTCCATAATTATTCCACTGCTTTCCACCTATTCACACTCCTCCAAGCAGTGCCCCACTTTTGCACGCCCCTTCCCGCACAATTCACATATCCTCTCCTCTGTACAAAGCCAGAACCTATTATAATTCTCCATGCATTCCCATCTCATGCCCGCTATAAGTTCCTGACTTCCTTTATCTACTTTCTAACATAAATATTGCACTCTATCCCTGAGCATTATCCACACATAGTTCCTGTTAACTTTTGACTCTCTTATTCTCTACCTCTCTGCTTCCTTTTCTCTCTCTATGCCGTTTCTCTGAACCACCTTCCTTCCTCGTGCATCCTTTTACTTTATCCATCTGCAATCTATTCATTCTAAAATACCTTTCCCTCTTTACCTCAATCTTGCCATATCTACGCCTGTTCTCCTTCTCTCACCAGCTCTACCCAACCAGCTTACTTCCCGCCGCTTCCTGACAGTATAGTTAGGCGTCTTTCTTGCCAACCCCGGTGTCCATTTTACACTCTCACTTATCCCCACCCTACGTTTCCTAAACCTATTTATTATCTTCTACACGTCCCCTTCTGTCTTAACACTTCTTAACTCCTCTTACAGACCTTTTTCCTGTCCATGCTCTTTCTCCTAACACATCAACCTCAAGTCCTTCCTCATTGCTATATACTCCTCTCTTTTCGAAATTCCTTTCTTCTATTTTCTGTACTTCCTTTTCACCTTTATTTTCATCATTTTACATTCCCTATGGCACCACGAATTAACCATTTCTTTCTTCTTCTTTCTAAATACCGTCGTTTTGCACACACTCTTTCACTTTCTCTTTCAGACCCTTCCATATCTCTTCCACCGACTCCCCCTCAAAGCTTACCTTTCCCAAATGCTCTTGACACTTCTCTATTGTCTCCCTCGTCCATATCACCCTCTCTCCTATAGACTCTTCTTCCCAGCCCTGCCTTCTGACACCCTCCCCTTTTATCCACAAACTAGATGACTGATTGTCTGATTGCACCCTCCCTTCCACTGCGAATTTCTCTGTCTCCTGCCAGCCTTGCATATTCATGATCACATAGTCCATCACCGATACCCCCATCTTACTCAAATACGCGTATTCTCCCTTTTCGTCCCCTGTTACCATACCATTCGTCACAACCCAGCCTCGATCCTCCATCTAGTGCTTTAGAATCTTCCGCTCTTTATTTACTATCTTATCCTTCGGTTTCCTTTCGAAGCTCTCCTCTTCCTGGTAAAGATCCTCTTCTACCCAATTCTTGCATCAGAATCCCCCCTCACCAGTACCACCATACCCTCCTTTCTCTATCCTAGTGAGTCTTCCACCGTTTCTTTAATCCTTTCCAGCCCATCTTTATTGTACACAGTTACAAATTTACACGCTTCCCCTCCTATCCTTACTGGCCTCATTTGCACGCCCTCCTCATCTCCCTCTGAATGAACTTCTTCCACTAATTCATCCTTAACCACTGTTATAATTCCCCCACTAGCTGTTCCTTTCCTCTCTACTCTGACCGCCTCCTGGAGCCTCTATCTATACCCTCTAGCAACATTGGCTCTGCTCTATCCCATTCTTTTCTTTCTCCCCATGTCTCTACCAGTCCCATCACATCAAATTCTTGAATACACTGGAAGATGTCGAAATCAATAGGTTCTTCCTATCTTATTTAAAAACTAAAATTTCCCCACATCTTAAACTTCACTGTACAAATGGGTAAACTACAATCTTCGAAACACATCTTGTAAGAAAAAATTCTATTCAGTTTTAATAGACTTACAACAAATTTGAACATAATTTGAAATTTAAAACTAACCGCATGGAAAAAAGAACAAAATTAAAATTCTTAATACCAGCTTGCTTACTTAAAGAAATTGCCGAACATCAAAATAACTTGGATGAAAACTTAAAAAACATAAAAAGAAGATTAAGCAACAGGATTGCCTAAAAAATTGAAACATTAAAACTTGAATAGCATACTGATATTACTTTAAATAAACATAGAATTGATGTTGAAGTAGACAACAAAAACAAGAACGATCCATGGTTTGTAAATATCTCAAACTTAAAGATTTCAGAGGAGGTAACTGAGATTTTGAGGTTAGGTGAGAACTTTAGCACAAAATTTATTTCCAACGTACCAAACTACGTTTTTAGAACTGTGAAAAATTTAGAATCAAACATAGATAAGATTTCTGATAATTGTAGAGATGAACTTAGAGAAAAAGTCGTATCATTAGCTTCCAATTATTTAAAGAAACCCAACGAATCTCGAGTCTTGATAGAGTCATTGCAAATAAAATAAACGAAACAAATAGTTTTATTTGTAAAAACACGGAAAAGATCCTAGTAACAAAAGCTGAGGAAATGTAAGCGTAGTTATGTGTCGCCAAGACTACACTAATAAAATGAAAATTTTGTTAAATATTTTTAAAACATATAAAAAAATTAACAATAAACCTTTAAAATTTTTACAAATGGACACCTTAAAAATGGTGGATGGTTGGAGGACTTCCTACATCCTACCACAAAAAGAGCAGATTTACTTACGGTAAATACTAACAGTGCTAGACTGTATGGGCAGCCTAAGATACATAAACAAAACTGCCCTCTCAGACCAGTAGTATTTTCCATAGCTTCTCCTACTATTCAGTTAAATTATTTCTAAATCCTTACTACCTTATCCTTATAACTTAAAAAACTTAATTGAATTTAAAGAAAAAATCCAAAACTTTGAAATACCTGATAATTAGAGGTGTGCAAAAAAATTCGATCCGAAATTCGATTCGATCGGCGCGTCGATCGAATGTCTGATATTCGACATTCGATCGGTGCTCCGATCGAATCGGATTTTTCGATTCGATCGGCGCGTCCGTCGAATGTCGAATA
>JAAAKG020147102.1:0-10533 GCA_010014905.2 Druon quercuslanigerum
TCCAGTTTACAAATGGATAATAACTGGGTTACAAGTGTATTACATCGAATTAGAACTGCATTATTACAGATTACAACCGGTTTACTAACTGATTTATATCACATTAGAACTAGATTATTTTAGATTACAACTGGATTACAAGTTCATTATATCGAATTAGAATTTGGTTTTCTAGATTGAAACTGAATTCCAACTGGATTACATCAGATTATAACCAAATCGCAAGTCGAAAACGATTAGATTACAACTGGATTTAACACATCAGATATGGATTATTAAAGATTAAATATAGATTGCAGTTGGATTTTAACGATTCTAACTGGATTATTTCAGATTACATCTAGGTATAAGTGGGTTACAAGTGAAGAGCATCGAACTAGAACTAGATTATCGCATATTACAACAGGATCACAAGTGGGTTACAGCTGATTAAAATTAGAGTTTTCCAGATTACAACTAAATTATCAGTAAGATTAAAGTGGAATAAATCGGATTAGAACTTATCCAGTTCTAATCCGATTTATTCAAGTGGAAAAAGGGCAGATTACAAGTGGATTCAACGCATTACATCAGGATTATTACAGATTACATATGGATTTGATATGGATTATGATGGATTAGAACTGGTTTATTCCAGATCACAACTAGGTTTCATCTCATTTGAACTGGATTATTCCAGATTTAAACCGGATTGCAACTGGATTATAACTGGATTACAGATGGATTATATTCCTAACTAAATTATTTCATATTAAGGCTGGATTATAAGTAGATTAGAAGTAGAAAACATGGAATTCCAACTGAATTATTCCATATTAAAACGGGATCACAAGTGAATTACAGCCGATTAGAATGGATTATGCCGAATTACAGCTGAATTACTACTGGATTAAATCATATTAGAACTGGATTATTCCAAATCAAAAGTGTAAAACGACTGCATTACAAGTGGATTCAATGCGTTAGAACTGGATTATTGCATATGGATTTGAAATGGATTAAAATGGATTAGAACGGGTGTATTCCAGATTAAAACTGTAAATTATCTGGATTACAATTTAATTACAAGTGGAGTACAAGTGTATTGAATCAGAGTAGAATTGCCTTATAATGCCTTACAAACTCGATTATAACTGGATTACTATTGAATTATATCAAACTAGAACTATATTATTCTAGATTACAACTGGATTACAACTGTGGGCTACTTCAATCAAATGAGACGTTGGAGTAAATTTGAATATTATTCATAAAGAATGTCATAAGAATCTCTATTAACCATGTATGCTGCAGACAAATGTTTGCTCTTTTATTTCACTATTCAAACAAAATAAAAATAATTGTCCCCTTTCTTGCAAGAAATCCCGTTTGAAAAAAAAGTGATCGATGTAGCACCACTCTCCACTAAATCGGTCTTTAATTCTTTAAATCGCTGATTTAAAAATATATACTCATTCATTAAAGGGTTTATCTTAGAGATTGGCAACACTGTGCACTGCAAGATACGTATCCCGGCGCGGCGCATCGGTGTTGTTTACCATATTTTGTCCTCGGTGGGCTATCATATCTCAGGTGTCGCCGAAGACAAATAACGGCGGCCCACTACCTTCGCCGTAATGTGTGAATTAAAAGTTCGATGAGCAGGTGGAATCAGGATTGTAATCTCAAAGACCCGGGGTTCTTAAAAAAATTAGCCGTGTTACTTTCTCGGCAATTCCGAATGAAAGCCGTTTAGGCTAATTTTAAGGTTTTTATATCTTAAAGAGAATTTTTTAAATTCGTCACTGCATTGCAAATCTTACCTCATTATGTCATTTAAATCTGATAGTCATTTATAATTGAATTATTCCCAAGTACTTTATCATTTAAAAAATAAGGCTTTTAGAATTTTTTAAATTCCCGAGAACATTTTTATTTCAAAGATTAATTATTAAATAATTTTAAAACTGTTGTGATTTTTTCTAAATAGCAATTTTATAACTCTAAAGTAAAAGTTAGAAATTTTTAAAATTTAATAAGTTTAAAATATATTTGAGAAATTCTGAGAAGGTTCAAAATTAGTTTACAACTTAAAAATATTTTAACAAATTTGAAACAAAATGTAGATTTTGAAATATTTTTAACAAAAACTTTAGAGGCTTTCAAGGAATTTTGAGAGTTTTTCAGAGAATATCCAAAATTAATTTTAAGAGAAATTTTAAATAGACTTTAAAAGATTTCCGCAATCTTCAAAAAAGAATCGGGATCATTTTAAGGATTTTTTTTTTAATTTTGCAGACTTAGTAAAAAATTTGGAAAATCTTAAAGTTAAACAAATAAATTTTAACATAAAATAGGAAGTTTCAAGAAAATACGTCAATTTTAAACCAATTAATTTAATTTTCCGCCAAGACCATTAATTTTCTACAAAGAAAGATGAATTTTCATCAATCTACTAGAATTTGCAATCAAATAGTTAATTGTATTAACTAAAAAATAAATGTTCGAACAAGAATAAAAATGTTAAATTATCATTAAAAAAAAATTAATTCAAAAAATGAATCTACTAAAAAAATATGTAAAAAAACTTAATTTGTATTCAAAAAGAAGAAAGTTTCAAAACAGCAGTTTGCTTTTCAACTAAAAGATAAATTTTCTACACTAAATATGAATGTGCAGTAGAAATGGAGTTTTCAGTCGGGCAGTTCAATTTTTAACCCAGGAATTGAATTTTTAACCAATGAAAATGCATTCTTAATACAAAATATATAAGTTATCATTTAAATAAAAATTATTGTTATTATTATTGATTATCAAATATTTATTTGATTAAAGTATTTATATCTTGAAGAGAATTTTAAAAATTCGTCCATGTAAGGCAAACCTTACCTCATTATGTAATTTAAATCTGGTTGTCATTTATAATTGAATTATTCCAAAGTACATTATCATTTGAAAAATAAGCTTTTTAAAATTTTTCAAATTCCTGGAAAAATTTTTATTATAAAGAATAATTTTTACGATAAATTTTTTAATAAATTTTAAACTATTGTGATTTTTTTTAAATAGAAATTTTATAATTTTAAAGTGAAAGTTAGAATTTTTTTAATTTAATAAGGTCAAAAGATATTTGAGAAGTTTTGAGAAGGTTTAAAATTAGTTTGCAACTTAAAAATATTTTAACAAATTTAAAACAAAATGTAGATTTTGAAAAATTTTTAACAACAGCATTAGAGGCTTTAAAGGAATTTTGAGAGTTTTTCAGAGAATATCCAAAATGAATTTTAAGAGAAATTGTAAATAGATTTAAAAAGATTTCCGCAATTTTCAAAAAAAGAATCGGGTTCATTTTAAGCATTTTTTTTAATTTTGCAGACTTAGTAAGAAAATTTTTCAAAAGTTCAATAATTTCAAAGCATATTTGGGTATTTTAAAGTTTCTGAATAAATTTTATATACTTTTAAACCTAAAATGATTTCCGAAAATTTGTCTATTTACAAAATGTAATAATCAGATTGTCAAATTCTGTAAAAAATAATAGTATATTTAAAATGTTATGGATTGTGAAATCTGCAAAAATACAAAAAATATATATATTTAATGAAATAGTTAACTTTAAAGTTAAAAAAATAAATTTAACATAAAATAGGAATTTTCAAAAAAATACATCAATTTTAAAGCAAATAATTTAATTTTCCGCAAAGACGATAAAGTTTATACAAAAAAAAATTAATTTTCATCAATCTACTTAAACTTGTAATCAAATAGTTGAATGTCTAAACTAAAGAAATCAATTTTAAACGAAAATGGAAAAGTTAAATTCTCATTTAAAAACAATTTTTAATGATAAAACTAATCTACTAAAAAAATATGTAAAAAAACTAAATTTTTATTCAAAAAAAAAGAAAGTTTCAAAACAGCAGTTTGCTTTTCAACTAAAAGATAAATTTTCTACATTAAATATGAATGTGCAGTAGAAATGGATTTTTTACTCGGGCAGTTCAATTTTTAACCAAGAAGTTTAATTTTTAACCAATGAAAATGCATTTTTAATACAAAATATACTAGTTGTTATTTAAACAAAAAAATATTTTAATTATTATTGATTATCAAATTTTATTTGATTAAAGTATTTATATCTTAAAGAGAATTTTAAAAATTCGTCACTGTAAGTCCCACCTTACCTCATTATGTAATTTAAATCTGACAGTCATTATCATTTAAAAAATAAGGTTTTTAGGATTTTTTAAATTCCCGGCAACATTTTGGTTTTAAAGATTGATATTCAAGACAAATTTTTAAATAATTTTAAAACAATTGTGATTTTTTTAAATAGTAAATTTATAATTTTAAAGTAAAAGTTAGAATGTTTTTTAAATTTAATAAGTTTGAAAAGATATTTAGAAAGTTTTGAAAAGGTTCAAAAATAGTTTACAATTTAAAAAGATTTTAACAAATTTAAAACAAAATGTTGATTATAAAATATTTTTAATACAAACATTAGAAGCTTTTAAGGAATTGCAAAAGTTTTTTTAATTTTGCAGACTTAGTAAAAAATGTTGGAAAAATTTCAATAATTTCAAAGCATATATGGGTATTTTAAAATTTCTGAATCAATTTTAAATGCTTTTGAACATGAAATGATTTTCGAAAATGTTTCCATTAAAAAAATTTAATAATCAGAATGTATAATTTTTTCAAAAATAATAGTTTATTTTTAATTTTATAGATTCTTTTTCGACACATCTGAAATCTTCAAAAATAAAAAAAGTATATTTTCAATGAAATAGTTAACTTTGAATAAAAAAAAAGAAATTTGACAATAAAATAGAAATTTTCAAGAAATTACATCAATTTTAAAGCAAATAATTTAATTTTCCGCCAAGACGAATCTACTTAAATTTGCAATCAAATAGTTGAATGTCTAAACGAAAAAAATCAATGTTTAAACAAGAATGGAAAAGTTGAATTCGATTTAAAGAAAATTGTAATAAAAAAATGAGTAAACTAAAAAAACATTCTAAAAAACTTAATTTTTATTGAAAAAAAAGAATGTTTCAAAACAGCAGGTTAAGTTTCAACTAAAAAAAAATTTTCTACATTAAATATGAATGTGCAGTAGAAATGGAATTTTTAGTCGGGCAGTTCAATTTTTAACCAAGTAGCTGAATTTTCAACTAATGAAATTCATTTTCAATACAAAATATACTAGTTGTTATTTAAACAAAAACATATTCATATTATTATTGACTATTAATCTTTTATTTGATTAGAGTCTTTATATCTTGAATTTAAATCTGGTAGTCATTTATAATTGAATTATTCCAAGGTACATTATCTTTTTAGAAATAGGGTTTTTAGGATTTTTTTAATTCCTTGGAACATTTTTAATTTAAAGATTAATTTTTAATTAATTTTAAAATCATTGTGATTTTGTAAATAGAAATTTTATAATTTTAAAGTAGATGTTAGAATATTTTTACTTTAATAAGTTTAAAAGATATTTGGAAAGTTTTAAGAAGGTTCAAAAATAGTTTCCAATTTAAAAATATTTCAACAAATTTGAAATTTTAAATAGATTTTTAAAGACTTCTGCAATCTTAAAAAAAGGCTCGGGATCACTTTAAGCATTTTTTTTTAATTTTGCATTCTTAGTAGAAAAATGTGGAAAAATTTCAATAATTTCAAAACATATTTGTATATTTTAGAATTTCTGCATTAATTTTTCATTCTTTTAAACCTAACATGATGTCCGAAAATTTTTCTATTAAAAAAATGTAATAATCAGAATGTGAAATTGTGTCCAAAATAATAGTTTATTTTTAATTTTATGGATTTTTTTCCGACACATCTGAAATCTTTAAAAATAAAAAAAAAGTATATTTTCAATGAAATACTTAACTTTAAAATTAAAAAAAGAAATTTTAACATAAAATAGGAAGTTTCATGGATATACATCAGTTTTAAACCAATTAATTTAAGTTTTCGCCAAAACGATTAATTTTCTACAAAAAAGTAGTTAAATGTCTAAAGTAAAAAAAATTAATTTTAAACGAGAACATAAAAGTTAAATTCTCATTTTAAAAAACAATTTTTAATGATAAAATTAATCTACTAAAAAAATATGTAAAAAAACTTAATTTTTATGCAAAAAAAAAGTTTCTAAAAAGCAGTTTAATTTTTAACTGAAAGGTAAATTTTTTTCTTTAATTATTAATTTGCAGACAAAATTGATTTTTTAATAAGCAGTTCAATTTTCAACCAAAGAGTTGAATTTTCAACAAATGCAAAAGCATTTTTAATACAAAATATACTATTTTTTATTTAAACAAAAAACTATTTTTTGCATTATTTATTATCAAATTTTTATTTGATTAAACTATTTATATCTTGAAGATAATTTTAAAAATTCGTCACTGTAAGATAAACCTTACCTCATTATGTAATTTAAATCTGGTAGTCATATATAATTGAATTATTCCAAAGTACATTATCAATTGAAAAATAAGGTTTTCAGGATTTTTTAAATTCAAGGGAAAATTTTTATTTTAAAGATTAATTTTTAAGACAAATTTTTAAATAATTTTAAAACTAATGTGATTTTTTTATGCAATTTTATTATATTTTTAATGGAAGTTAGATATTTTTTAATTCGATAAGTTTAAAAGATATTTGAAAAGTTTTCAGAAGGTTCAAAAATAGTTTACAACTTCAAAATATTTTAACAAATTTGAATCAAAATGTAGATTTTAAAACATTTTTAACAAAAACTTTAGAAGATTTCAAGGAATTTTGAGAGGTTTTTAGAGAATATCCAAAATTAATTTTAAAAGAATATTTAAATAGATTTTAAAAGATTTCCGCAATCCAAAAAAAAGAATTTGGTTCATTTTAAGATTTTTTTTTAATTTTGCAGACTCAGTGAAAATTTTTGGAAAAATTTCAATAACTTCAAAACATATTTGCGTATTTTCAAATTTCTAAATAAATTTTGAATAATTTTAAACCTAAAATGATTTCTGAAGATTTTTCTTTTAAAAAAATGTAATAATCAGAATGTGAAATTTTTTCAAAAATAATATTTTATTCAAGATTTTATAGATTCTGAAATCTTCAAAAATAAAAGCAGTATATTTTAAATGAAATAGTTAACTTTAAAGTTAAAAAAAAAGAAATTTTAACATAAAATAGGAATTTTAATGAAAAAACATCGATTTTAAAGCAAATAATTTAATTTTCCACCAAGGCGATTAATTTTCTATAAAAAAGTTGAATTTTCATCAATCTACTTAAATTTGTAATCAAATAATTGAATGTCTAAACTAAAGAAATCAATTTTAAACGAGAATGAAAAAGTTGAATTCTCATTTAAAAAACAATTTTTAATGATAAAACTAATCTATTAAAAAAATATGTGAAAAAACTTAATTTTTATTAAAAAAAAGAAAGTTTCAAAACAGCAGCTTGCTTTTCACCTAAAAGATAAATTTTCTACATTAAATATGCATGTGCAGTAGAAATGGATTTTTGAGTCGGGCAGTTCAATTTTTAACCAAGAAGCTTAATTTTTAACCAATGAAAATGCATTTTCAATACAAAATATACTAGTTGTTATTTAAACAAAAAAATATTCTTCTTATTATTAATTATTAATTTTTTCTTCATTCAAAGTATTTATATATTGAAGAGAATTTTGAAAATTTGTCACTGCAAGGCAAATCTTACCTCATTATGTCATTTAAATCTGATAGTTATTTATAATTGAATTATTCCAAGGTACATTATCATTTAAAAAATAAGGTTTTCAGGTTTTTTTAAATTCAAGTAAAAATTTTCATTTTAAAGATTAGTTTTCAAGACAAATTTTTAAATAATTGTAAAACTATGGTGATTTTTTTAAAGCGCAATTTTATAATTTTAAAGTAAAAGTTTGATTTTTTTTAATTTAATAAGTTTAAAAGATATTTGGGAAGTTTAAAGACTTTTCAAAAATTGTTTACAAATTAAAAAGATTTTAACAAAAATTTGTAACAAAAACTTTTAAGGAGTTTTGAGAATTTTTCAGAGATTTTCAAAAATTAAATTTAAGAGAAATTTTTAATAGATTTTACAAGATTTCCACAATCTTCAAAAAGAGAATCGGGATCATTATGAGCATTTTTTTCAATTTTGCCGACTTAGAAAAGAAATTTGGAAAAACTTCAATAATTTCAAAAGACATTTGCTTAAAAAATGTAAGAATCTCAATGGAAAATTCTGTAAAACCAAATATTTTCTTTAAAATTTTGTGGATACTTTTTCGACACATCTGAAATCTTCAAAAATAACAAAGTTCTTTTTCTCAACGAAATGGTTAAATTTAAAGTTAAAAAATTAATTAATTTTGAACATAAAATAGGAATTCCTAACAAAGTACATACATTTTTAACTTTATAATTTAATTTTCAGCCAAGACGATTAATTTTATATAGAAAACGATGAATTTTTATCGATGTAATTAAATTTACAATTAAGACTTAATTGTTTTATTGAAAATTAGTATTTTTATGATGAAAATTCAACTTTTTTGATCAAAAATTAATTTCTTTGATTTAAAATTTAACTATATTATTGAAAGATTGTTTTCTTTTTTTAAATTCATTAGTGTGACTGAAAATTCAAATATTCTATTTTTAGCTAAAAATGATGCATTTTTTACTTTTTTGAACTTTTACCCCAGCAGTTAAATTTTCAATTTAAAAAGATGAATTTTTAAGAAAATAGTAAAATTTTCAAACAAATAGATGAATTTTCAACTAAAAATATGATGATGAAATATGACAAAAAAATGATTTCTTAATAAAGTTATTCAAGCAAATCTTTCAAACAAAGTAGATGACTACGCAAGCAAAGAATAATAATTTTTCATAAAAAAAGTTGTATTTTCATTAAAAAATGAAATTTCTACTAAAACCGATAAATTTTTATAACAAAAAGATACATTTTCAACAAAAAATTTTTTTAATTTTTTGTTAAAATAAACGATTTACTTTACACGATAACAATATGAATTTTAAAAGAAGATTTATAACTAAAAATCATGAATTTTTAACAAAATAGATAAAGTCTCTACTAAATAGTTGCATTTTTATCCAAAAAGATGACATTTTTCTTAAAACAGATCAATTTTCAATAAAATTTTTTTTTAAGAAAATAGTTATATTTTCAGCAAAAAAGAATTTCAGTTGACTTTCAAACATCAAAATTTAAATTCCTTAACGAAGAATGAGTTTCTACTAAAAGAAACAGGAATTTAAAATTCAAAAATGCGAAAAAAGTTCAACTTTAATTCAGAAAAGATTTCAGTTAATTTTTCTAAACTAAAATTAAAAGTTAAAAAAAAAGTTTATACAAACTAGATAAATTTTCAAAAACAAAGTAGAATTTTAAGCCAAAAAGTATGAATTTTTAACAAAAAAGTTTAATTTTTAAACAAACAGTTGCATTTTCAACCAAGAAAGATAATTTTTTTCTCTTAAAGCAAATTATTTTTTTATTTACAAAATTTTATTTTAAATAGTTGCATTTTTATCCAATTAAGATTTCAGTTCTCTTCTTAATAAAAAAGTATTAAATTTATACAAAAAATAATTTTTTTACAAGCTACTTTAATTTACAACAAAACACAAGAATTTTCGCCAAATCAGGTGAGTTTTAAAATCAAAGAGATGCACTTTTATTCAAGAAAGATGAAATTTCTGCTAAAATAGATGAGACCAAAAAAAAATTTCAAAACAAATTAAAATTTACATCACAAAAAGACTCCGGTTCACTTTTAACACCGAGATAAGAATTTAAAACTATTAGTTAATTTTCTGTTAAATAGTCGAATTTTTAAGTAAAAAGTACAAATTTTTAACAAGATTCTTAAATTTTCAATCAAACAGTTGCATTTTTTTCAATGAAAAATGAAAATCCTACTAAAACTGGTAAATTTCGAAATCAAAAGTACAAATTAAAAAAAAAAAGAATTGAATTTTCATAAAAATAGATTTAAAATGACTTTTCAACATAAGAACACACATTTTTTTCAAAAGTTCGATTTTTTAGGAAAAAGTGGAATTTTCAACAAAAAATGCAATATTTTTACTAAAAATATATGAAATTTTGAATAAAAAAGAGAAAAAAAAATAGTCTTTATCCAAATAAGGTTTCAATTGACTTTTCCCGATCAAAATATTAATTTTCAAAGAAGGAATAAGTTTCTACGAAAAAAGTTAAATGCTTAAACTAAAAGGAAATTTTTTAGACAAAACAGTTGAATTTAAAACCAAATAATAAACTTCACAACTAAAGAGATAATCTCCAGGAGAAAGTTTTTGCAAAAATTATTAGACTTAATAAATCATAATAAAATGTCTTTATTTCACCCCGCCACCCCCCCCACACCCCCCCCCCACCCCCCCCACCCCCCCGCCCCCTCCCGGGGGGGGGGGGGGGGTCAGGGGGGGGGGGGAGAGAAAAACGGGGGCGACGCCGACAAAGGAAACGCCCCCCCCACGACAAACCCAACCC
>JAAAKG020147103.1:0-10532 GCA_010014905.2 Druon quercuslanigerum
ATCTTTTTATAATTTAAATCTTACCGCAAAAAGTTTGTTACCGTAAAAGCTGAGACTAGTCATCACTATATTGACCACTGAGTTTGGTTAGTTTTACAGCAATTGTGATCATAGTCGCAGATTATTTTTCTGAGTGTGGAGATGGATCATTCATGATTTGGGGTGCTAGGTGTGTCTTCGCAATGAATAGGTCCACCACACTAGATTAAAGGCACCATGGACAGTTTGATACATCGGGATATTTTGGCAAAAGGAAAGAAACCATATATTAAGAAAAAAATTATTCAGAGATTAGATCTTTGAATAAGATAATGATCCAAAACATTAGTGGAAGCTGATCCAGGATTTTTTTTTAAATACGAGAAGTGAAGCTTGTGGATTACTCAGCACAGAAAAAAGGTTGATCCTCAAAAGTACACCGATTCGGTGTTGTTTTGAATTGCAACTATGGTTTCAACAAAAATGAGAAACTGGAGAATGAGAATGCAGCTTTTGTCATTTTACAGTTTCATATTTGAAGTAATCTTATTTTGAGTAAAAATTTCTCATTTCGAGACCGTAGCAAATGAGTTGCAACAAAAATGAGCCTTATGTTTTCCTGTAAATTCAATCGCCAGATCTATATCTGATCGCAAAGTGGGATACACTTGTAATACGCGCAGCAACAAAAAAAATTCGAACAAAGCTGAATTTTAGCAAACTCTGTAGGAAAAATGGGTAAAAATAGTAAAATACCAAAGGGTGTATGGTTACAGAAGGATATGACTACTATCAGTTCTTAAGCAAATAAACGATTTATTTATGCTTGGTGTTATAAACGAGTATTATTTTATAAATCTATAATATAAGTATGGCGTATTATTATTTTTGAATACCATTATAACAATTTCAAAACAATTTCAGAACAAACTGTTAATAATTTTGAATAAAAATATGAAATTGCCATAGGTTTGTAGTTCATGAACATACTAATAGTTTATATATACTCATCTTTTACTATCTGTTCTTATTTACTAATGCAAAAATTGTGTTGGGCAAAGACTTTTGCATACTACTGTAGCTGATGTGAGTGTAAACATCCAGCATTTGTAGGCAAATCGTTACCGGGTAATTGCACGTTCGGTATGCGATACGACGATTCGCGATGACGTGTCTGATCTGTGATGAGCCATTGAATAGAGCTTTGACAACAAAACCCTATTCTATTCTAGTATCGCGCCTCGATTGCCGCCAAGGTCGGATATCTCAACAATTAACCAACCTCATTAGAGACAGATCGTTTCTTTGTAGTTTATCTTTAATTTACAATTCTAAATCAAACTTTATTTACAGATGTAGGATTCACACCACTATTGATACGTTTTGAAACTTTTTGACATTTTTGTTAACGATGCAAGTATTTCTCTAAAAAAAAAAAATACCCTTATGCTACTATTTTTTCACTATTTCTTTAAACATGTTTTCAAACTTCTTAGCTTGATTTGCTAACAAGGGAACCATACACCCTTCGGAATTTTTTTCTATTCATACTTCTTCCAATAATAGGTCATTACTAAACTTTTAATATGCTAAAGTAATTAGATGCGCTTTCCAACCATTCTCGACAAAAAAGATCAGGCGGTAGCGCTCCGAGTTTATAACCGAAAAGTCCGGGCTCGATTCCTGCTGCCAGCATTTTTTGCCAATTTTTGATGTCATTTAAACAATTTTTTTATTGAAATTGTCTTTATAGAGGGAGGTCTTTTCTAGCAAAAGAAAAATGTATACTTTCAATGTTTTTTAACTTATGTTTTCGTCTTACCGAAAATCTACAAGTAATATTATCATTAGGAATTTCGTATTTAACAACCTAAGTTTATTAAATAAAATTTGAAAAATTAAAATCCAAAAGGGCAATTTCTAAAAATAATAAATGATATTTAAATTCGTACATTAAATATGGAGAGCGGATTTAAGGTTAGGAGTTTGTTGAAAAAGAACGCGAGCCTTCAAAAAGTTTAAAAGCTGTAACGCATGCAAATTAGGAAATACTTTTTAACGTGAAGGATAGTCTATTCTGTCCTCGGATAATTTCCCAATAATTTCTTTCAATAGAACTTAAAATTTTTTAAATTTAGAATAATAATACCTACATTTACTTTTTTCTAATAAAGATTGCAGTGCATTTTTCCTTTTAAAATAAAGCTATTTATTTATGCACACATCTTCGGGGAAATATACTGTGTAGGTTAGAAATTTATAAACGAATAGAACAAATATTGCATATTCTGGAAACTTTCATCACACGAATGACAACAAGAAAACGATGAACTTCATACTTTTTAAATATTTATACAAAAATAATACATTCTAATCACAAATAAACGCATGAGCATTAAATAGAAACCTGCTGAGCAGGTAACGAAATGATTTATATATTTTTTTTTACTTCGAAACTGTTTTTTAAGAAATATCTCTAATGACCATTTTGTTGTCAAAATGTACTTTTGAGTTTTATTATCCGATGTACAAAAAAATTTGTTCATATAATAAGTTCAATTTTATAGAATTTTGTGTTCACGCACACGTTAAATAATTCTGTGTTTATTACTCAACTGTAACTACAAATATTTTACTAGAAAAAAAGACTCACGCAAATGACGATTAAAACGACAAAAATCGAGGAACAGACTTTAAGGTTTATACAATATTATTTGTTTGGCTTAGAAAATTTGCATAAATTAAAGTTTTGTTTCTCTAAAGTTTACAAACTTGAGTTATTAAACGTTTTTTCGGCTAACTGTCAAAACAAAGGTGAAAATCCGTATTTCCTTGTACAAAGGTCAATAGGTCAATAGGAACAGAAATTTAAAAAAACGAGCTGAATTTTGTGTAGAGGATCATAATCAGTATTTATTAAATAAAAATAAAAATAAGTAAGAGTTTATATTTTAATATTATATTTCTGGGACTTCAAGTTTGCCTGCAATTTGACAATCACCCAAATGGAAGCTACAATTCACGCAAATTTCATGATAATAACTCGTTTACTTTTCCAGATATGGTGAACAGAAAAAAGTTACATGAGAAAACGCACATGAGAAAAAATTGTATTTTTGAGCTGCTGGCGTCGAATTGTATAAAAAACTGTTAAACAAGCAGATATGAAAGTTTATGTAATTATAAACCGCCTTCCCTGATGAAGCTATAGTATAATAAGAATAATAAGAATTTAAGTATAGAGACATACTTAAATAAAATGATAAAAGAGTAGAATATAAATAAAAATATAAAATATAAATAGAAAAACTTAAGTTCAAAGTATCTAAACGTGTGAAATTATAAGTTTTATATTCTAGATCCTATGTAAATATAAAAAGTTTTAAATCATTTTCCTTCATTTCAGTCATTCTTCTCAAAATTTTTCGACTAAAAAGTTTTAAAAATTCTGTTTAATTTATCGGAGTTTCCATATTAAACAAAATTGATTTTATAATAGCTCTAGGAATTATTTATACCCGATCTAGTTCAATTTATTTATTAACAGAACCCCTCCCCCCCTCCATACATTTTATTTCATAATAAGTAAATACCAACTGTATTTTATTTTCCACTTATTTTTACAATTTAAATTTTGAAAATGCTATTATGTAAAGGAGAGCAAAGTTACATCTCCAAAGAAGGGGAAATATCCACCTCCTTTCATCATGTAATAAATATGCATCAAATTTGTGCCTGCTGGAAACGAGGTACTAAACAAAAGGGTTTAATCTCGTAATAAAGATCCAACGCTATTCGCGACTTTGGTAGAATATTGTGGAATTACCTTTAAAGTAGTGAACAATATACAAATTCTTTTTATGGTCTCATACATAACAGAAAACGTTGTTTAATTATTTTGTAATATACCAATATTTAATTGATTGATACTGTGTTTTACAGTATATTCAAAACTTTAAGTGATTTCCAGGAATTCTAAAATATTTGAGTGATTGACAGGTTTTAAAATAAATTAAAAGATTTCCACGATTTTCAAAAAATATTAAATATTTTAATTGATTTCAAACAGCTTCAGTAGATTTTACAGGATGTTACGGAATATTTGAGGATTTCAAAGAATTCAAAATATTTTAGAAAACTTCGAAGATCTCAAAATGTTCACCAAATATTTTAAGAGAGTTCTAGCATTTTCATAGGATTTTATAGGGTTACAAATTCTTTCGAGTATTTTAGAAGGTTCCAAGGGATTTTACAGAATTTCTAAGATTCATAGGTATATCTCATTTCAGAGGTTTTCAGACTTTTTGTTTTTTTTAGAAATTTTAAGACATATCACAAAGCTAGAGGTAATTAACTTGATTTCAAACTAGTTTCAAGGAATTTTTATAAATGATTTTAAAGATATTAAAAGCCTTCTAAGGATTTCAACGGATTTTATAGTCTCAGAGTTGGAAAGTTTTCCAAGAATTTCAGAGGATTTAATTATTATTCTACAGTTTTTAATAGATTGCACTAGATTTTAAAGAATTTTAAAGGATATTAAAGGTTTTAGTCTATTCTAAAATATTTCAAGGAATTTCAGAAAACATATAATATTTCAAGGGATTTTAATAGGCTTTATCAGATTTTATGGAATTTTCCGGAATCTTAAAGGATTTAAAATATATCGTCATTTTCAAGGAATTTTGAGAGATATTACAAGTTTCAAGATGTTTTACATAATTTGATTCGATTTTTGTTAGTGAACTAGGGACTATATAAGATTTTAGGGAATTCTAAGATGTTTCTTTTTTTATAGGTTCCAAGACAGACAATGAGATTTTAAATATTTGAAGGGCTTTCAAAAAATTGGCTTGAATTGCAGAAAATTTCCAAGGATTTTAAAAAGTTATTCATAATATCAATGATATTTAAAGAATTTTAAGGGATTACAATGGAATTCTATAGATTTCCCGGGAATAAATTAAACAAAAATGAAATTTTATGGGACTTCAAGGAATTTCAAAGAGATTTTAACATATATACAGGAATCATAGAATATTAATAGAAATTATAAGATTAGAGTGTCTATAGGAGACGGCAAAAATCCGAAAACCGAAAAAAACCGGGACTTTGATTCAATCGGAAAAAAATCGGAAAAAAATCGGAAAAACAACGAAAATTTTATTCAGGATTAGGAATTTTTTATCGCAGAAGAGAGTATGAAAATATGATGTGCGACTATAATGAATTAGAAAAATTTCAAAAGTCTTTAAAAATATATGAAAAATAGATAAAAATATTTCAAAATATGGGAAAAATGACTATTTATTTTCAGAATTTATTTATTTTTGACTTCTGGGTTTCCAACAAAAATTTATTTCATGATATTAATTTATAGTTTGCTCATTTTTAATTTCTGGGTTGGGACAGGTGCGCGACAGAACATTTTGCGCATTTTTTATTTATAATTTTACTTCGCAGAGTTAATATTATTCAAAAAATGTAAATTATCTAAAGAAAAAGTGGAAAAATGACTAGAGCTTCAAGTGTTCAACTTTTTGGCAATGTACTTTCGATTAATATATATTACTTCAGTTTGTGATAAATATAAATAATTATTTTCTTCTTGTCATAAATTTTAAAAATCTATATTATGTTAAATTTTCCATTTTTATACGTTGATTCGGGACAAAATATAAAAAAAGCTTCTTTAAATTGTTGTGGAAAAAAACTATTGTCGGCAGAAAACTGGTAATTTAAAATTCCCTGATCAATAAACTGCACCCTTAAGATTTGAAGGGGTTTCTACAGATTGCAGGCCATTCCAAATATTTCAAGGAACTTAATCAGATTGACGAGTATTCCAATTTTATAGGATATCGACATATTTTAGGGGTTATTAAAGGATGAAAAATATTGTAGAGTATTGTAAAAGATTTGAAAGGATTTCACGCGATTTTATGGGAGATATATGGGAGTTTATTAGTAAGATGAAATTCCATTTTTCCGAGTAGTGTTGACGTTTCCAAATCTAGATTTACTTCCTTTAAATAACTCAGTTAATTATCGAATTGATCCTTGTACATATGATCCATTGAGAGTCGAATTTCGCAAAGTGCTCGAGTATCGAGAGAGACACCTGCAGATTAATGGACCTGAATCAGATTATTGACAATATCCCCTGTCTCGGCAAATAAATGTCCGAATTTTCCTTCCCTGTCACCCACACCTGGAAAATTTACAATAAATTCTCTAGTGAGTGCAAAATGTACTCCTACCATTGACTAAAAAAATATTTTAATGCCTTTTGCCAAACTTGACTTGAATTTGACGAGGAATTTTACATATTTTTAAAAGAAAAATCGATTAATTTCAATTCAACTCATTCTCAAAACATTGCCAGACAAAATCTATTCAGTCACTTGAAATACCAAAAAATTTCATGTCTAATGATAAAGTGCAATTTAAAGCAGATTTGATGATTTCAACTTTTTTTTGCGACACTCATTTGTTAACTTAGAAGAAGATTTAAACAGTTCTAGATTAAATGCGTTTGACATTGAAAATTTTCGATAAAAATCGTTTTTAATTAATTAGCTGTAAATATAAATTAATTTACTATTTCTAAAATTGAAATGTAGTTCCATCATTAAAAAAAAATTTATTTATTTTGCAAGAATATTTTTAATCCCTTAAAGGTTAAACAAATGACGAGTCTTAACATTAAAAATCGAAATGTCAAAATATTTAAAATGTTTAAATTTTGAACATACAATAGTTGATATATAAAGAAAAAGATATTTTAATTTAGAATCAAAAACAATATAATTATACCAAAACAGATGAATTTTCCATTAAATACATACATTTTTAACTAAGAAATTTAATTTTCAACTAAAAAATATCAATTTTTAACTGAAAATGGAATAAATAAGTTTTCAGTTAAAAATATTAATTTTCAACCTGAAAGAGGAATCCCCAGCAAAATAAATAAATTTTCAAGAGAAAGATTTAATTTTTAAAAAAGTAGTTCTTTGATATTTCAACGAAAAATGTTTTAATTTTATATAGAAAACAGTTTAAAACTACCCAAACTAAATAAAAAAACAAACTAAACTAAACTGAACAAAAAATCTAAACAAATTGATTGTCAACCAAAATTGGAATAGTTAAATTTTCATTTTAAAAAATGTTTCTTACATCTAAACATGAAAGAAAAAGTTATACAAAAAAATTCAACGCAGTAGTTATATTTTCAAGAAAAAATGTACATTTTCGATTAAAATTATGAATTTCCAACCAGAGAATTAATTAAAAATAAAATACTTCAATATTAACCAAGTATTTCAATTTTTGACCAAAGCATATTAATTTTTCACCGTACAGTCGCATTTTCAACAAAAAGTAACATTTCTACCGAAAGAGATGAATTTTCAAGGAGGACTAAAAAATTACTGAATAGAAAATATTTGAAAGACGAAATTCTCGAAATTAGAAAAGAACTCGTTTCACTAAATTGGGCATTAAACGTTAGAGTTTTAATTGTTCTGTATACAAATTTTCAAATTTGTAAGTGGAAGTGTGCAGTTTTGATTTTTAAAATAAAAATTGAACAATTATTTACTGAAAAGAATTTATAATATAAATAATTTTACTTCTAATTTCAAAAATGCCTCATTCAAGTAAAATTTTGATAGTTTCATTTTCAATGCTTCTAACCTAAAGTTGCTTAAAATTATATAATTTTGAAAATTTACAAATTTTTTCATTGCTTTCTCAAATTACTGTTCGAAAATGATAGCGCAAATTTCTATTTTTTCACAAAAAACCTGTAAAGTTATCAAGTAAAAGGTTAAAAATAAAAAAATTTACAGTTTAGCATAATTTTATTTGGAATTTTTCACCTTAAAAATGTTAAAAGTTTCGGAATGAAACGTTTCTTAAGCTACAAGCATAATAGTTTAAAAATCAAGTGCTTCAATTTGAGTCCTTTAATTTGCAATGAAGTTTTCATTTCTTCAAACGAAACAATTTCCATCTCTGAGTTTGACCATTTTAATTTCGATGACTCTGAAATAATTTGGAAACTGGGAAAAAACTGGGAAAATTACTATTTTTCAAACTTTTCACCATTTATCCACAGTATTATATTTCTCCCTTGAAGATTTTTAAAAGGGACTTTGGAAATACCGTGACCTAAGATATATTGTAGTATGAATATACCAGAAAATGCAAAACAAGACGTACCTTAAAAATGATATGGGAATAATAAGACCAAAATAAAATAAAAATGTCAGGAAAAGGAGTTTCACAGAAAGCAATATACCGTCAATAAATCGCTCTCCAGTATCAATAAGTCCGAAAACTTTATCCTTTATCTTCCTTGAACTGTTCCTGTCCATCGAATTCAAGAATACGAATATCTCTTTTACAACCCTTTTTTAGTTTTCTTGTGAATGAAATTTCGGGACATTTTTTGCCATCAATTTTTATTGGCTTCTTTTATATAAAGCTTAGAGTAAAAAGTCTTTAAATAAACGTTACTTCTCATCGGATTGATTTATTTTTTAAATTTTAGTTCGCAATGTTACATTTTTTAATAAAACATCGTTCAAACGAGTCTAGTACTTAATTTTTTTCTTCAATTAAAATGTTTTTAAAAACAGAACAAAAAACGATGGAAAGGAAATTGATGTCAATCCTAAAGAAGCACGATGCATGAACGTATCAGGACACTTTACGGCTCGTTAGAGAAATCAAGTGCCGGAAATGCTGAACATCTGCGGAAATCATTATTTCAGAGTGAAAGAATTGACATTTCAATTCCGTCGACCTATGAATTTGATAGATTAATTAGGACATGTTCAAAATTCAGCGATTTCAATCTGATCTGAAAGCTTAAAAATTTACCAATTTTCAATTTGATTCGTTGAAATTTAACCAAATATTAATTGTAGCTATTAAAATATCCATAATTTTTAATTTAAGATCTTGCAAACGAAAAATCAGGGGTTTTGTAATTAAGCAATTCTTTCTTTAGATTCGCGACAATGTGAGACACCTCAAAATACAAATTTGAAAACTAAAAACAATTTTGAATTGAGAAATCTGTAAAATTGAGAAATTCCAAATTCAACGATATGAAGTTGCCCAGTGTAAAATTCAATTTTTAATTGAAAAAACTTAATTTGAAATCATTCTACATGAACATTGTACATTGAACACTACACTTTTATAGCCAAACCATTTTACAGTAGATCTCTAATTTCAAATGTTGAGGACTTATTAGTTTTTAAAATCGTAAAAATTTTAAGATGGAAAGTTTTGGTATCTCAAAATCAGAATTTTGAATTGTCCAATTTAAAATTCGAGGCTGTGAATAAATTACGTAGTCTTTTTTGTGGAGGGGGGATAAAGGATTTTTCTATGCTCTTACAAAAAATAAGAGGGGAAGGAGATAAGTGTTCAAACCATTTCCTACGAAAGATATTTTGTTGAAAATTCAACAATTTTGTGAAAAGTATTCCCTTTTTTGAAAATTCATTTTTTGGCTAAAATATTGAACATTTTGAGTGATTTTTTTCTATTTTGACTAGAATATTTCGTTTACATAAAAATATAACTAATGTTCTTAAACCTTTTTGTCTTTATTATTTTCAAACCCAATTATTTTTGCATAAATTTAATCTTCTAATCGTTTTGCTTAAATAAAAATATAACTATCTTCTTAAGCATTTGTGTCTTTTTTATGCAATCTTCTTTGTTTAAAAATGCAACTAGCTGATTGATAAATAATCTGTTTGGGTTGTGAATTTACTTTTTTGTGGAAAATTCAACAATTTGGTAAAAATTCAACAATTTGGTTGGAAGTTGTACTACTTTGTAGAACATTAACTTTTTTAGTTAAAAACTACTTATTTTATTTCTTTTGAGATTGTAAAATCATCAAATTTTCAAGAATAATTTTATGCCTAAAAAACACGAAAAAAATTCTATCATTAAAAATCAGATTTCCAAACTATCTCACTTTTCGGCTCATTAGAGACATAAACATCAATAGAAAAGAAAAAAGAGGGAGAAAAAGAGAAAGAGTCAACCAAAAACCAACCTCTCACTCTTTCTCTTTCTCCGTCTTTTTTATACTACTTGGGGAACCAACATGTTTCGAGGCCAATTTAGACCTCCTCATCAGGGAATAATTTATAGAATAACTAAGGTATAAAACAAAAAGATGATGTAACCTAATAAAATAAGTTATTTCAATGGGTATTCACTGAAAACATGGTTAATTCTAACATGGCCTATAAGTTTATTTTAGAAGTGATTGTTCCGAAAACCTTTTTTTTCCTTTTTTTATTTTTTAATTAAAACTTTAACAATAAATTATTTATATCCAATTAATGACTCGATCCCATACTTTGCTGTATCTTGCGAGATCCCTTTTTAAATTAATGGCTTTATCTTACTTTATTGTTAGGAATTTTACTAATATTGGATTCTATATCTTTAATTATTTCAAGTAACTGACTGTAATTTTTTTCACCAAATTTACAACTAAAACCATCACCTAA
>JAAAKG020147104.1:0-10532 GCA_010014905.2 Druon quercuslanigerum
TTCTGGAAATTAACAGCTGCAAGCTTTAAGGGGGTATACAGGTCAACTCTACAGATGTAGTCGTAGAGTGAGATGTTAATCCTGTTTTGGAAATATTCGCGGGTTCAATCCCGGTGGCTGTTATACCATCCGCTTACCTATTATCCGCGCCTTAGGAAAATTCAGGCGAAACGCTATCTGTATTTGGAGGAGGGGGTAGTTATCCCTTCTTAATAGCAGCAGCTGCTTCATATAGTTCGCCTGTATACTCCAACTCTCCGAAGGTTCTATATTCAAACTTAGGACGAGTATCTAGATGTTTAGGGTGCAAGTTATTATTAGCAAGTTGTCGCTGCTCTAACTCCGATATTAGAGGGTCATAGTGAATAAAGATTAGATAAATGTTTAACAAGTATTCTGCTACTAATTCACCTGGACGTTGAGTCCTTCTAAGCTTCTTATCGTTAACTCGCGCTAGGAAATTTAGTCCACCATATCTGCGCCAGAACTCAATGATAAATTGTTCCCATGAATCCCATTTCGTACTATTAAATCGGTACCGATCGGCGCCAGAAATTCTTCGGCACTACTGTCGCGTTTCCCGCCGTATTTAATAATCTATTTCCTAACAACAGCATGGATATTATCCCTACTACGCGCACGCAAAGATATCGGCAAAGCGCTTATTGGACTAGGGTCATGAATTGGTATGAATGGATCCAAAAATGGATTAGTATTATTAACCCTGGTCCCCTACCCTTTACATTCATGACACATCCACGAAGCCTGGGTTGTGTACAAGTCAGTGTCCTGAAAATGGCGTAGCCGTTCGAAAAACCTCCATTTTGGGCTTTAAATGAACTGCACTCTTACCACCTACTTTATGAAAAACTGTTACATGATTACGTAGGGTCGAATTTTATATTTTTCAGAGTAACTATTTAAGAGAAACTATTTTCTTTTACTTATTTGAGCCTTGCGTGTATATCATACCCCAGACTAGGATAAAAAATATAATAAGGTAACTTTCAAATAAAATTTTGTTATCCAAATTTACTATCCAATCAAGCTAAATACACTTTTTTCACATTTAACCTAAATATACTTTGAACGAATAACACGCAATTTTTCATGTGAATAAAAACATGAGCATAAAGAAACAAGTTAAATCAATAAATCACTCCACAAAGATTGACCGCCACTTTACTCTTCGTCACACTTCATTCTTGATTCATTTGATGATACTTTTGATATGCAAGAGCTCGAATTTCTTCACCAGTGAGAAAAGAAACGACTTTTAGCACCTACCCATCGGGTTGTGGACAACTCACACTTTAAAAAATGGGACATAGGTTGGGAAAGGCGTTGGAGACCTTACCCTCGCTCACAGTAAGCTACAGGAGGACTTTCTGGTAGGATAAATGGCCCTCTTCCCACTGTGCAACAATTGCAGGAGTCCGTAGGCGCAGAAATCTACGCTCAGGGTTGTCTACAACCCAGTGGGTAGGGGACTAGGGTTACGTAAACTGGTTATTGTTATGCAAGGTTGCCGTAACATTACTTGCATCCGAATGCGTCTGCTTCCTGCAGGGTCTAATTGCGCGGCTCTGAAATATGTAGAAGAACAAAGGGGTAGGTACTATCGCTTATACCACTAATATGAGTGTAATCGCTGGAAAGAGGAGTCATCCTAAGCCTTGCCGATTAAATTACGTTCTGAAAGGAGGCTGGACACAGAGTTGAACGACTAACGGAGTATATAAAAGTGCTGCTTGCTCCAGCGGAGGAAAGATACCGATGTTTTTTTTGGTTTGGACACATGTTCCGTAACGACTTTAGTACCGTAAAGGTTAGGGAAAGCTGCTGTCTGTGTCTGTGGGGATACTGTGAGTTGTTGGAGAGGACACACGAAGTTTTTCTAATTCCGTGGTCAAATCAACCTTCCCACTCTCATCCCAAGTCTGATGCATATGGCGACAATGTTGACCGAACCTAACCAAACACTATCTTATCGCTATTTAAAGATAACGACTGGCAGTCAACTTTCCTATCCTCTGCCGCTACGACGACCTTCGTTTACCACACACGGATCACGTGATGGTCCGAGGAATGCGATGCCCCCAGGGAAGTTACAACGAGTCAATGCTACCTCGTCCTTAATATTCCAGTCACTACCTTTTCAGTAAAATCTTATTTTATTTTTATCATTACTTTATTTTTCTTTGCTACAAATTCTTTTACGGATAAGCTGATCATTTATCCGCGACAATAATTTTGGCAAAGAAAAGTAATGTTTTAACTTTTAACCCAAATAAATATCATTTTAGTAGTGGCCAGGATATAAATCATTCATATATTAGTTGTTAAATTATTATCATTTATTTTATTCAATTATTTATTCTCATATTTTTGCATTTATTAACAGATTAAAAATTATAATGTTATATTGTTCCTAATCTTATGTTTATTTTATAACAGAAATGATAAATAATTATTAATAAAATATATATTTTATTCAGGTTAATATAATACTATTTTATAATATATCCTCACAACTATTTTTATACTAGGAATTATGTATACTTCGGATGAAAATATTGTCGAAACCTCTTCCTAATGTAACGCTGAGAGAGCAGGAAGCAGGCATATTAGGCGGCCGCCACAACGGCGCAGGCTTTCTGGCGAAGAGTCCCAAAAGGCTAAGCGCAGCAATATATTTTAACGAAGATTTACTAATTAAGGTGCCTTTTAGAAAAGATACTTTTTTGAAATGAATGAAAGTAAGATCTATATCACATTTAATTTTATAAGTCTATAATATAGTTATTTATAGATATAGGAATTGATACAAATTATTTATTTTTCAATTTTTCTCCGTGCTTCTATTAAAGGAAGTGGACAAATGTTTTGTTTTAATGTAATTTTTAATTGCTTTAAATTTTCGTCTCTAAATTTGAAATCGCTTAGTTTTATGCATCTGTCGAAAATGCAATATCATTTTGCTAGAAATTTTAGAAATGCGGTACTAACATTAGTGTTATTTAAAAGAATGTATTTTCTTATTTTTTACACTCATATATTATGATTCAGAAAGTATTAGAATCGTCCGAAATTTCAAACCTCAGTATTTCAGCGGATCTCAAAGTTTTAAGACCCCCTAAGGTGAAAAATCATGTTTAAGCAATGGTGTATGTCCCCTCAGATAGTCTAAATTTAAAGAGCCAGTCAGTCCTTCTATATGGTCGAACGATGAACACATATGGTCCAAATATCCATCCATATGGTCGCTTTAGTCATCTTCGAGGACTGCCGTAATGGGCTGTCCTAATATGGCCTATATGCACATCTAGATGGACAAAATAACCCTCCATTTTTCTCCGTGTGCCAGGATATCCTAGGCATATCCCACGAAACCCTAGGGATATCGCAAATAAGATCGTACAGGGCAGAAATCTCGATATCCCTGCAATGTCCTAAAGATATCTCCGAATATCTTCAGAATATCCCATTTTGTCCTAATTTTATATGCTAAGGAGGCTCCTAAGATATCCCAATTCTATAATTTATTATATTAATGGCGCTTCAGATATATCTACTGCCAATTATATTTATATTCAACCGTATAAATAAAATAAGAATATGAACCGTGTCCTCAAGACTATGATCGTTTCCTTTTTGCGAAAAAACCATAGAGATTGGTATCTGTACCTAACCGAGTTTAGGTTTGCTTACAATACTGTTCTACATGACACTCTCAAAATTTCCCCCGCATTCCTAAATTTCGTCCGTAACCCCTTACCCTACCGATCCTTGTGAAGAGAATTAGAATCGGGCATACAACATGCGGAGCCCCATTCCGATGAATGGCCTAACCGAGAGCTATCTAAAAAGGCCAACCACGTAGCCATTTGTTGCGTCCGGGGACGAATTATGACACGGAATACAGAATCCTAACTCCTTTCTTCCAGAAGCGGGTAACTTACTGGGATGATATGGTGCGCGAGGTCCCCGACTATTGTCGACCCAGATTCGTTCCCAGACCTCCAGTTTACTGGGACCTGAAATGCTGGGATTATTACAACGCCCTCGCTAAACAAGAGGAAAGGAAGCGTAAGCCGCCCGTTACTGGGCCCACGCGCAGATCAATGCCGCTGGAACCTCCTCCGTCGACCAGTGGGGCAATCCTTTCCCCAGTGCCGTGCTCGGCTGAGCTGTCGGTAAGGAGGAAGTCTTCAGACCCCCTCTCAGGGAACTTCGAACGAAGCACGTAAGCACCGGGTAGATCCACAGAGTTGCCTTCCCCTGTCTCGCTTGTGGCTCATTTCGGTCGCGTACGGACGTTCGCCCAGCCCTTCATAGCCCGGGGCCAGTTTGACGAGCGCCAGGAGTGGCTCAGAGAAAGCGCGCCTAAACCCAGACCTTACTATGACCCTATTCTGTGGCGGTGTTTCGTCTGTCAGGAGCCAGGGCACAAGCGACAGTAGTGCCCCGCGATCGGATCGGGCATCATACATTGTTACGGAGGTGGCCAGAGACTTGCTAACTGATCCTTGGCAGATAGAGGAGGAGGTGCATAGAATCCACCTGGCGCAGAGGCGTAATGGTAGACTGTAGTTAGGGATAATTTTAATTTTTTTCCTTCTCTGTTTTCTCTTTTTTCTTCATTGTACTGCTACGAATGGAGAAACCACACCCCCGCCCACGCCGAATAAAGGCTATCTTTTTTGTGACAAGTTCCCTAGCCGAGCGTAGATAGATGGTAAGAGCCCAACTAGAACGTCACTCCGTGCAACCTTTTTCGTTTAGGAATAGTTTTCTTTGTCCATAGGATATATATTTTTTTGCATAGTATTTTCCGCGAACAGGACCGCTGTATTATCGCTGAGCCGTCTAGCTATTAAACGCTGACGCACGGAAGTGGGGATGATCTGATCGTACCGTCATCACCTTAGGGGGTTTCTGAGTAGTCTGACGAAAAAGAGTGAAGGGTAAACTTCCCGGAAAAAGAAACGATCGACAAGTTCTACTGGGTATCTATTATTTTTCTCTCCTTTTTCTTTGCTGTTACTTTCCTATTGTTTTCCACATCACTAGATCGAACTCTTGGGGAGGGTATATCGTTTAAGAACCGAAGGACAATATAGCCAAGGGACATGTTGTCACTGCAAGGATCTATAGATAAATCTTGATCAGCCCTGCGAAACGCAATTCGGAGACATTTTCTCCAAGGTTTACGTCCCAATAACACCTCCCTCGTAAATCACCCCTGTGATTCATTTTTGTGGTAGAAGGCCGTAAATATTGAGCCTAGTTTAAAACGAAAGAGCACTTGAAAGAAGGGCTGATCGCTGGAAGGACCTAGTGAGAGGGAGATCGTGGGTTTCTACCTAATTTTAATCACTGAAAGAAAATTTTTCCCTTTTTATATTTAAGTTTAAAATTGTCAGGATCTGTTCGTAGGATATTCGAACTGTTCGTAAAAACTTTCCAATTTATCCATAAATCTTTCACATAAATAGGGATTCAATGTTTGATTGTTTACCCCGTATCCGGGACCTAGCTACAAGTTCGTGACTTTTTTACGGATACATTTTTTCCTTGTGTGTTCGATATGTATTTCAGAGAAGTACGATATTCTCCTGCTAATTTTCGTACTTTCTATTGATCAATTTCGACTTTACTTTAAATGTCATTAAGATTTATTTTCATCTTTATCTATACGTCTTAAAGGTTTACTTATTTAGTTTAAAAAAATGAAAATGCCGAGATAAATTATTCATTTTCAGTGCAAGATATGGCGAATTCCTGAAATCAGTAGTCAGAATATGCTATATATTTTTTTTTGGCTAACTTTTTTTTCTCGAGATAAATCAGAGAATGTATGAAAATTGTTTCAAACAATTTTACTGTTTTTCTACAAATCAGTAATCACGCTTTTCTCCCTGAGTTTGTTAAGAACTGGTAATGGCCTCGTAAAATCTGTATTAAGCACTTATTTCTTTAAATTTTGTTTATAAACATTTTTAAATTACAGAACAACATTTAAATTTATTCGAAATTTTTTTACAATATACAGACAACTTCTGCACATTTTCTGAATCAATGATGAGAGAATTGAACAAGTTGAAAAATTCGTATACCTTGGTAGATTATTTACTAGGGACGGGAGGATAGATAAGGAGTTTGATAGACGCATAAACTAAGACAAGAAGGTTATTGGTAGAGAATGCCCCCTTATCAGAAGTAAAAATATATCAAATAAGGTTAATATGTCAATACATAATTCTATATTTCTACCAACTGTACTATACAGCAGCGAGATATGGAACTATCACGAAAAAGATAAGAGTAAAATTAATGCGATTGACATGAGATTCTTGCGCATAATATGCGGGAAAACTCTGATGGAAAAAGTGAGTAACGAGATAATTCTCAATGAATGTGATGCAAAACAGACACTAGTACACACATGGGAAAGAAATCGGTTAAGATGGTGCGGGCATGTTGAGAGAATGAAAGATGAGCGACTAACAAAACAAGTGTATGAAGGTAAAGTAAATGGCAGCGTGCCCAGAGGCAGACCGCGAATAGAATGGTTAGAATATGTGCATAAGACCCTGGTTAGAAGGGACATAAGAAGCCATAGAAACATATGCCAGGACAGAAGAGCATGGCGGAAAATAGTTATTAAGAAGAGTGTCAAAACCTTGGATACTAATGGACCCAAGTCGGGAACCTCACATGACGACTTTGTGAGGATCTTTATTTGGGGTGATTGCTAGAGAGATTGATCAGCTACCTGGGTCGGAGCAGTGTTGCGGAATGAACGTGTTATTTAAATAAATAACATGAGAATTCTAGATCAATATAAAAATTCTATAATCCCTTCCTTGCAATACTCCCTTCCTCGCCGAGTGAGTCACGCCTGCCTCGAAAGGGAAACGGCTTAATGTTGTAATAAATAAAAAATTTTCACTTGCTATAAGCCTGGCCGAAACTATTTTGAAACACCTATGCACAAAACTTTGTTCATAAACAGTTTAAAATTCTTTTTTGCTAAATTTGTTACCCAAATATTATGACTTAATATTATCACCTACATATTATGAACCAAGTATTTAAGACACCCACTGTAAGGCGACCCATAAATATATAAGACCATTTAACGCTTAAATCCCTCACAGTGATCTCAACTTTGGCATGTTGAGCTACTGCGCTTGCCTGGCGCAGCGGGCTTCATTGGTCACTTTGTGCGCGTGATTGAAATCAGGTATAATTAACAATTATTGAAATTAAAATAGATGATTTTTATAAATTGCACACAAATATCAGAAATAACTTAATTTGTGATTTAAGGAGAGGAAAAAATAATAATTCCATAAACTTGATAAATGAAGTATTAATGCAGGTTTTGAATTTTAGAACAATATACTTTTATTTACAAAATATACGCATTATTATTTTCTTTTAACCTTAAATTGCGAATTTGGTAATTACTGATATTCATGTGCAATTTATAATAATTATCTATTTTAATTTTGATAATTTTTAATTATACTGCTACTGCAAGCGCAGTAGCTCAGCATTCCAAAGTTGGGATCAGTGATACCTCATTTAAACTCGGGGAAAACGCACGGGAAACTCTATATGCGGTTGTTGTAGAATAGGACCTAGTTCAAACATCATATATCCATCCTATAGTCCGTTCCTTTTATGGTCTACGACTGTACTGAGTCTATTGTATGAAAACTCGCAGAGTAGAAAGAAGGGCTGAGTAGGAGATCTTTGGTAAGAATAAATCAAAAAATTACGAAAGTAAGAATTACATATTGTTACGCGCAGACGAAAAGTCCCCCCTGGCTACTTGGGTACCCCCTTCAACCCACTAAAAGGCATCCCATCACTCAGCCCAACCTCTGCCATAGATTGCAGTCAGCGGGAGTAATGCGAAATAAAATGTGGTGTATAACATTGTTTTAATTTAGCACTTGGTAACTTATAAGTAGAATCATCGAAATTTGCGAATTATAAAGATTCAAAATATATGATATTTGACTTGTAAGGTTAAAAACTAAAGAATAAGTGTTCAAATTTATGTGAAATTTTATTTAATCAAAAGTGGTTCAGTAAATTGTACTCAAATCCACTGCACCAGCTTTAATGCTTGGGAAATTCCGGAAGCTAAAATTTGGCCAGATTTGAAATTTTATTAATTAATATCATAATTTTTGTTTATTTCTCAGATAATCGTATTTCTCAAAATTATCATTGAATAATTTTTCACTTTTAGTTCAAAAGTATGAATAGTCTCATTCCTAGCTTAATTTGAAAACTCAATAACAAACAAACATTTACATTTTTGTATTGCTTAAGTAATTTTTTATGAAAGTTAATTAAAACTATTATTTCAACACATAAAAAGCAGACTATAAAGGATTTTCTAGAAGTTAAAATCAAAATTATGGTTTTTAAGATCCATCTTTAGAAAATTTTACGCGAGGCCAAAACAGAAAACTGCATTTTCTGAAGTGTGGAGAAAATTCTTTAACTGATTTAGACAAATTTTGAAAATAATTATTCTTTCTTTTAAAAGTAATATGTGTTTATCTTTTTTGTTTAGAAAACTAATGTTTTTGGTTGAAAATTCAACTGTTTTGGTCAAAAATTTATTTCATTTTTTGCAAAAAATACATTTTTGTGGCTGAAGACTCATCATTTTAGTACAGAATTTATTTCTCTGGTTAAAAATTGTACTATTCTGTCGAAAAGTCGTTTTTATTCAGTTAAAATAAATGATTCCATTGAAAAGTTAACAATTCCATTTTTACCTAATAATTTATATATTTTAGTTTAAAATGCAATTATATACTAGAAAATTCATATTTTTTATGATTAGGAAGAATAATTATTTTCAAAATTTTTCTTAATCAGTTTAAAAATTTTTGTTAAGACTTCACAAAATGCAATTGTTTGTTGTGGCCCCTCGTCAAAATTTCTAAAGTTGGATTTAACTTAATTAACTTACATAGAAAAATTAATTAGGCATTAAAAAATATGTAATATTTGTTATTAAATTTTCAAATTAAGCTAGGAATGAGACTATTTAAACTTTTGGACTGGAAGTGCAAAATTATTTAAGAATAATTTTGTAAAATCCGATTGTTTGATAAATAAACCAAAATTATGAAATTAATTAATAAGATTGCAAATCTGGCGAAATGTGACCTTCCATAATTTTCCAAGTTAAGTCACATATTGCAGTAATGCATTCAAGCTGCTGCATTGGATTAAAGTAAAATTTACTGAACATTTTTTTATGAAATAAAATTTCACATACATTTGAACATTTATTCTCTAATTTTTGACCGTACAAGTCAAATCTTGGTATCATATTAAGGGGGGAGTTTGGTCAGGACGATTGAAAAAATTGACTTTTGTTTTTAATCCTTAAAACCATCCTATACATATGTAGAATATATTTCCAAAGTTATAGCATCCAATTCAGCATTAAAGCATAGGTAGGAGCACGGGGGTGAAGGTACGTGTTAAATAGTGGAAACGAATTTTGGCAATATGGCTGCTTATGGAGCGACCGATGCGCTGTGTGTGCCTCCTGGCAGAACTAAATTCACAAAGCGAGCATGCGGGCACTTACATTTTTACCAGCCTTGTCACTTTGTATATTTTTTTGTTTCGTAGATTTAGTCTCAGATTTAGTGTACTTAAAAATTAAAGATCGCATACACCTTTTAATGAGTATCGTGTCAGGGTTATGTAGCATGCAAAGGAAAATGTTTTCAGATGATGATGATGACATGATGACATGATGATTTTTCCAGACTCAGTGCTGGCACATTAATAACTTCGAAATCCACTAGAATGACAAACTGTATAACCTTAAACTACCTAGAAAGGACCTTAGATCGGCCTTGCACGGAAGTCAGATTTGTTACCGGAAGTTCCTATGCCAGCTTCACCCCCGTGGGTAGGAGCAGTGCGCGCCGAGCAGGTAGAATGGACGCTTTATGCACGCGAAAACTTTTAACGCGTCTTTCTCAAAATCACGTTTTTCGAATTGGCTGCAGTCGTAGCTCATGGGCTTTTTGATTTATTGACTTCATCAATGGCTTAAATGAGAGGTAATTTAATTTCTGAGCAGTTGCACCTCGACTTAGAAAAGATTATCAGTCATCAAAAAATTTATTGAAAAATTAACGCCGATTTTTTTCGTACATTTTCGCTTTTTGGCCGCTCTTTTGTCAAAACAAAATTTTTGTTTGATAATTTTGGTTCATCTGCATTTTACATTCATACTCTAACGAAATTTTCCCAAGAAGTATTTTTCAGATTTTTTCCAAGGACTAGTGTTACGCGTGCCTATCTTGACATCCCTACTCCTACCTATAGTATATATAAGACGACACTATCTGCTGCTCGGGCAGTTCCATCTTTTATTGTATACGCATACTCTGTATGAAGCAATTGAATAAACTAGACGATCAGAGTAATTCTGATCGTCTTCCTTTTTAAAAAACCTACTTCAGTATTTAAAG
>JAAAKG020147105.1:0-32426 GCA_010014905.2 Druon quercuslanigerum
TGTAATTCCAATTAATTAGGGTGTCCCTCTAATTACAAAACAACAAACAATGCAAATTTTTGAAAAAACTGCAACTTTCTAGCATTATTCAAGGAGAATAATATTATTTAAACTAATAACTTTTGTTTAAACAATTACTTTTGTAAAATATAAATAATTATTACCTTACTATAACTAAAAATGGAACCAGAAGTAGAATATTTTATAAAAAACTGCAATTTTCTAGCATTGTTCTGTGAGAATATGGGGCTAAATAATAATAAATTGTTTAAACAATTATTGAAGTTAATTTTAATTTACTTCTGTCTCGATCTAACTAAAAAGTTAAAAATAACGTGGAACATACGGGAAAAACTGCAATCTTGTAAGTTCCTTCTCAGAGAAAAATTCTGAAAACAATAACAAATTGTTTAAACAATTTATGTACACATCAAATTATCAGTAAAAAGTTAGCGATTTGTCCCTAAATACTATTTTTTAAAAACAATGCTAAAAGAATGTCAATTTAATAAATTGAGTAAATTATAATAATTATTTGTATTAAAATATGAATAAGAATTTGAAAACGAATAATTTGTTTTCGACAATACTTTTTCATTTAAAACTAGAATTATTTATTACACATTGCGACGTTTCAGAATTATGAATATTTGTGCCAGAAGCTGAAAACATACTCGTCATTTATTTGCTTAACTTTAAACGATCAGCATGAATTATTTCCTATTTAAAAATTTATTTACTTTCCAAATAAAACTTATTTCGTCGTTCCTAATTATTCACTTTCTTGCCAATCATCGCTTTTAAACGAGTTCCTGATCAGAAAAATTTCCATAAGAAAAACATTGTCTTACAATTTTACTTTTTAAAATGACGGGGAAGGTGGCATTCGCTTTCATAATCAGTAAGTAATAATCTAAATAATAAAAAAATACATACGTAAATTGTTATAAAGATATCTTTTTTTTTTAATCAACCTTTAAGTATGGATCTTAATTTATTTTTGCACTAACATGGCCGTGCGGTCTTTGCGACCGCACGTCCACACTTAATGGTTTAAGCATAAAAATTCACCTTTGGTAAAGATCTCTTTTTATAACATACTTCTAAGATTGAATTGTGAGAAATTATTATTAAAAATAAATGAAGTTAATAAAAAAGGAATGAAGCTTTTGTTCTAATAAATAATTTTGTTTGTTTTAATTTTTAAGTAATTGCTGCTTTGTTTTCGGAGACCTTTTCAGCTGTCGTTCTTGAACAAGATGAGGTATGTTGCTTATAATAAAATAAAATTATCACTTAAAGTGCAGATCTTCCTTTTTTTAATGTGTATTTATTTTGTTTAACAAAATTTGAAATTATATCTAAACAAAACTACTTTTGTCACTTCACATCTGTTTTATTTTCAGGGTTACCACACAGAAACTTAAGTCACTCTTAGTCACTTTTTTCAAGTCTATTTATTTATTTATTTTGTTAAATAAAAAAATGTAACTATTTTGTTGTAAAGCCACTTTTTTTGTTAAAAATTAACTCTTTTTTTAAAACCAACCGTTATTGGTTCCAGTTTAATTTCTTTTCTTTAAAATTTCGGCCATTTATTTGAACGCCACTATTCACGAAAAGAGTGTTAACGAATTAAGCCACCGTTAACGCTCCACTCGTGAATAGTGGCGTTCCAGGTTCAAATCCGGAGGCAGATTTTTTCTCGTTTATCGAAAAAATTATTTGACCATTAATCGGCAAGACCTCACATATAAAATTATTTAATTAATTACCCTGATCAACAAAATAACATCAATTATTAAAGTATTAGTACAAAATTCAACTTTTTTATTGAAAATTCATTTCTTTTTCTTTAAACTGATTCGCAACTATTTCGTTTAAAAGAATCTATTTTAGGTGAAGATTCAACTAATTTGTTAAAAAAATGTTTTTTTTTTTTCTTTTGAAGATTTATCAATTTAGTTAAAACTTAATCGTAACTGAAAATTTAAATATTACATATTTGGTACAAAATTGATCTTTTTTGGTTGAAATTTCACTTCTTTGGTCGAAAATAACTTTTTTTCATAAGTGAAAACTAATTGTTTTTAACTAAAAATGAAACTATTTGGTAAAAACACATTTCTCTTATTTAGAATCAAACTATTTTATTTTTTGTTAAAAATATATCTTTTTTGGTAGAAAATTTATTTTCTTGGTTCAAATTTCATTTCTTTGGTTGAAAATATATATATTTTTTATTGAAAATTATTTTTTTTTATATATAAAAATTTAACTATTTTAATTTTCGTCAATTTTTTTTTTAAAGTGGATAATCAAACCATTTGGTCGAAAATTCATTTCTTTGGGTGAAAATTTACATGCATAATTATTAATTAATAATATTTGCTTAAAAAGATATTTGTCTAACTTTAAATAAAACTATTCTATTTTTTGTTGAAAATTTCTTTTTTTTAGTTTAAAATAAATTTTATTTTGTTAAAAATATAAGTTTTTTGGTAAAAAATATTTTCGTGGTTGAAATTCCATTTTTTTTTTGAAAGTTAGTTTTTTTTTTTATTAAAAATGAATTTTTTTTACTAAAAGATTTTACTATTCGGATTTTCTCCATTTTGTACGTGCATTTAACCTTTTTAGTTAAAAATTCAATTATATCATTAAAAAATTATTCTATTTAGCTAAAAACTTATTTTTCTGACTGCAAATAATATTTTTCGATTTTTTTGTTCAGTTAAACATTCTTTTTTTTAGATAGAAAATTAATCTCTTGAGTTAAAATTTCATTTTTTTGTAGAAAATAATTTTTATCTTGATTGAAAATTAATTTTTTAACTCAAAATTTAACCATTAAATTTTTGTCAAATTTTATTATTTTGTAAAGATTTGATCTATTTGGTTGAAAATTAATCTCTTCGTTTGAAAATTTAACTAAATAATTTAAAATTGATTTTATTTGGTTAAAAACTTATTTTTCTAATTTAAAATAAAACCATTCTATTTTTGTTGCAAATTTATCTTCTTCAGTTAAAAATAAATCTATTTTGTTGAAAAAAGTAATTTTTTTGGTAGAAAATTTATTTTTTCGGTTGAAATTTCATTTCTTCATATTTTTTGTTAAAAATTCAAATGTTTGGTTCAAAAATTGTCTTTTATGTAGAAAAATGACCTTCTTGTTTCAAATTTTATAAATTCTATAAATTTATAATTAATATTTTCAGCAGAAAATTTTTCTGGGTTGAAAATTAACGTTTTGGGTTGAAAATTCATCTATTTTATTGAAAATTTATCTCTTTTTGTAGAAATTTTATCTTTTGTCGTTAAAAATGCAACTATTTAGTTTAAAATTAAGAACACGTTTTGTTTGCGGAATTTCTTGAATATTCCTCTTTCTTTGTTTAATTATTAACTATTACATTTTTTATCAAAAACATAATTAAATTTTAGTGTAAAATTTATCTTTACTTCTGAAAATTGAATCTTTATCATCTGTCGATAAATGACCGATTACAGTTTTACCGACTCAGGTAGTATTAATACTTGGACAGTAAAGTAGAAACCTACATAATCAAACGTGGTAAGAATGTTAGATTTCTACTATACCGGTTGAATTTATTCTAGATTCCAACTCTATCGATTGAAGACAATCTAAACTTCTAACTTATCAGCTGTAGGTAATCTAGATTCCGAAATTATCACGTATCCCTATCTACGTATGCGATTAATTAAATTTGTAATGGAAACGAAACTTTTGCATAGATAAATGTTTCTAGTGACATTTTAGTATAAGCTAGTCACTTTTTCCACTTTTTTCAAATACTTTAGTCTGTGGCAGCCCTGAATTTAACTTAAATATTAATTGTTTGCAATTTATGTGCAATTTCAAATAATCAAACTTCAAAAAAAAATTTGTGCAGGTATCTCTTGCTTTTCGCTGTTCAATTCGTTCATGCCCGGTAAGTAAAATAATGTTCACAGTTTTTTGCATATTAAAAAAAATTGTTTCTCCCCATAATTGTTAACAAAAAATACATGTTTTTTTAAGCCGTTGGGAAATACCAAAGCTTGTGCATCTGATGGTAGATATTTCAAGTTTTTGAGTGAGAGCCGATTGTCGTGCATTCAGACACATTGCAATCCTGGTGAGTTATGTATATAATAACATTTTTCATTCTAAAAAAATATATTTCAAAAAAATTATTTTTTCTGTGACTTTTCTGAAAATTAATGATTTTTTATAATAATTATAATTAATATCAAACAATATTTTAGGTATTAAACAAACCGCGACTAGCTTTTGCCATGAAAGAAAATTGCGATTTCCTGAAGCTGTTTAATAAAAATATTGGATCAGTTGCTTAGGCACATACGCAATTTATGATGCTTTATGACTCAGCTGATAAAAAAAAAACGAAAAAAATTTTATCCACTACAATGGAGCATATCAAATGTTTGTATTTTCCTAATTGCATAATTAATAATTGTAATAAACATTCAAGTGGATAATTTCAAATATTTCATTATTTTCCTTACTCACATTCCATTGGCCGGATTTATTCCGACGAGCGGCAAATTCAAATTTACTTTTGCAATTTTTCGAAAGATTCAAATATTTGTAGGTACTACTTTGTTTTTTAAGAATACGCTAAAAATTAGTTTTATTTCTGTATTTTATTACTCTGTCAAACTCAAGAAATATTTTTAATCAACAAAATCGTTTGGTTAACACATTCACAATTTCACATAAATTTGTTAACCAATAACTTACAAGTGTAAATATTCTCATCGATAATGTAAACAGATGCGATAATCGTCGCGACTTACAGACACTACGCACTCGGATCCACGAGTCTGAACGAGCTCATGACACGACACATCCACGGTTGAATTCGGTAACGCCACGTCTACTAAGCTGCTTTTAATTACAGGATTTGGTCAACTTAACATAAATGTGGTCACCAATAACTTATAAGTGTAAATATTCTCACCGATAATGAAAACCGATCGATCCGAGTGCGCTGTGTCTTCAAATGGCGACGATTATCGCATCTGTTTACATTATCGATGAGAATATTTACACTCATAAGTTATTACTTAACACATTTATGTTAAGTTGACTATATCTTATATTAAAAAAGTGGCTCAGTATACGCAACCTTGCCAAATGCAACTGTGGATGTGTCGTGTCATGAACACGTTCAGGTTCGCAGATCTAAATGCGCAAAGCCTTCAAATCGCAGCGATTATCGCATCTGTTTACATTATCGATAAGAATATTTACACTTATAAGTTATTGGTTACCTTACCAAATTTCACAGTGGATGTGTCGTGTCATGAGCACTCATTTTGATTGGCATTAAAAATAGAAGAAAAGACGTCAGTGGAAAAGAAGGCAGGTGATTTGAAGGTTTTTCTTCTTTTTCTTTTCTGTTTTTTTATTTTGGCTCTGTACTAAACTCGATGTGAACTGGTTAATTAAATGCAAAAATTGCCTCGTAAGAATATTTTTTAATTTAAAAAAATCTGATTTACATTAGTTCTGGACATTTGCTTTTAACCTTGTATTCTCACGTAACACGCGATGAGAATATCTTCGTTAAAGCTCAAGGACGTTTAACAAAAGAGACTTCACAATCACTAAATTGACGTTCATGGTTTGAGATCTAAAATCTGAAAAAGGCTGGCACAGTCTCAGGTTTGTTCTACTTTTATCTCTTCGATTAAACCTTTAGCCAAGTTTGAGACCGATTCAAACCCCGAGATCATTATCATCTTACTAAGGAAAATCGGGGTGCAGTTCATCAACGTTTTAAAACTTAATATCTAGATTTTACGGCTTAAGCTCTACAAATTTATGTCTTCCCCACAATTTTGTATTTAAATTTAATTCTTTATTTTAAAGCTTACATAAGTATTTTCAAATTTCAGCGATTAATGTTTCTCCATTAATATTTCGATTCCATCCACTACTGATAAATTGTCTAGAAACTGTAGTACAAACTTGTAATGATTTCTTGTTTTCTTGCAAAGTGGATTTCCAAGTAGTGAAATTTCTCTTAAATTACACAACAAGGATAATTCTTTAAGATGATTTTGATCCTGTGGAGTAAAAATTTGAATCATTTATTACTTTAGCATATACTATAATCTATAAAATATTTAAGGGGCTATTCAAAAACTACGTCACGATATTTTAAAAACTTTTTCCACCCCACCCCTTTTTCGTTGGAGACCCCTCTGGAAATATGACCTAGTTTTTGAACGGCCCCTAGTTTTATGTAGGTTACCTACTGCAATTTTATTATTTGCAAGTAATAGCGTTTGTATTTTATGCAAATTTTTTGCAAAGCTAAGATATTTTATCCTGTTATTTTCGAGGAATAAGATTTTAAGATTATTATTGCGGTCGAAATTCTCTACTGTAATTGTTCTAATCTCGTTGTAGTCAAGAACAAGTGTTTCTAGATTTTCAGAGTCTTGAAGTCCTTTAAATAAATGTTGTATTCAATAAAATGTAATGGGAAATATTTTTTTATTCCAGACAGACCTCGTTTATTTATGTTTTAAACCATTTTATATATTTTTTATACTTCTTACCGTCAATATCTTGTAGATAATTATATTGAAGAAACAGGTGCTTCAATTTCAGACATTTTCCTAGTTCCAAATTTTGTAATGAACGAATTTCATTATGATCCAAATATAATGTAATTAAATTAGGAAAAATGTCGATCACATTTTTTTCGTAATCTGTCTGATTGAAAAGTTCTACTCTATTGTAGCTTAAGCAAAGCGTTTTCAATTTTGGTAACAAGTGCAATCCCCATAAATCTGATATTTGATTTTTTCTAAGATCGAGACTTTCCAAATTCGGCAAACAATCCAGAGGCAAATTTACCTAGCGATTATTGCAGAAATTATTGTATTCATTCAGATTATAAAGTAATTTATTTTTGTTTAGTATTTAAATTATTCAAAATAATTAAATTTTAGTCCGTCGAGAACAAACCTTTTTGATTGAGCAGCTAACGATACTGAGTTCTTTAATATTTTGAAAATGATTTAAAGAGTTCAAAGTCATTAAAGTCATTTTGTTCAATGATCCACTAAATTCATTTTTTGCTTCTAGGATATCGGATTGTTCCACTAGTTCTCCATTAACGTACTGGAAAATTTTATATTCCAAGTATTTATTTTCATTAAAAAATTTCCCCTCACTTCCGTTACAATCATATCCCATAATTTCCCCTAACCGTCCCTACTTTCCATCCCATAATTTCCGTTCATTTTCCCTACTTCTCCTCCCAAAATTTTTCCTTACCTCTTCTACTTTTTCCCCATAATTTACCCTTACGTGAACTACTTCACCCCTTCTCTTTTACCCTTACTTTCCCTACTACCGCTTATTTCCTTTCCCTTAACATCCTCTACTTTCCCGCCCATCATATTTTAACACTTCTACTCCCCCTCCTCCCTATTTGTCCTAATTTTCCTTCCTTTATTTTCCCTTATGTCCTGTAATTCCTCTCTACATATACTATACCCACTTACATACCTTTCCTTTATTTCCCCTTACTTCTTCTGTTACCCCTCCCCTAATTTTCAATCACTTTGCCTACTTTTCCTTTTCTCATTTCCCAGTCTCACTTCTCCTTATTTCACCTAATGTCCCCCCACCATTTCTCCTACTTATCATTCCTTTATTCTTCCTCACTGCCCGTACTTTTCCTTCCACAATATCCCTATACTTCTGTTAATGATTATCCCATGATTTCCTCTCACTTTCCCTATGTATTCTTCTATTATTTTCTCTCTGTTATTCTCACTTGTGCTACTACACATTCCTCTCTTTTTCCAACTTTCCCTCCCTTTTGTCCTTCCTCATTTCCTTTAATCTTATTTCTCCTCACTTCCTCCAGTTTTACTCCATTTATTTCCACCCGCTTTATCTTTTACGCCTCCCTTGATTTTCCCTCATTTCTTCTTTCCTTATTTCTCCTACTTTCTCTTCGTTAATTTCCTATCAATTTCTCCACTTGCCCTTCTCTAATTTTTCCTACTTGTGCTCCCTTCATTTTTTATCAGTTTCCGTAATTCCCTTGTCCTCAAATTCTCTCAATTCTCCCCTCCTACTTTCCCTGCCTTCATTTCTCCTTACTTTAAAAACATCATACCTTAATATTCGAAAGGTGGCATATTAAGAAGGTCCTACACAACGAATCCATAACTGCATTATTAGAAAAATCCACAACTCTTAATTCATTCCATCTTCTCAAATTGAATATTTCTGACAGTTCAGTAATTTGATTTTGATAACAATACAACTCTTTTAGACTTTCATGGTTTCCCATCGCTAATAGCGACGATACTAAATTATTACTCAAATCGAGATACCTCAAAACCGGCAGAATTTCTTTTTTCAGTCCATCAGTATTCTTAATAAAATTACTGCTCAGATTCAGTTTTACTAAATTTCTCAAAGGCTTTATTGAAACTTGACTCAAAATATTATTCGAAATACACAACTCTTGCAAAGCCGGAAATTCAACAGTAAAATCCATATGTCTTATCAAATTTCCAGAAAGATTAAGTCTCTGGATTCGCAGTGAATTTTTCTCAGATTTGAAGCTTCTCAAACTTCCATTAATTTTATAAACAGCTGACGAAGCTTTAATTACTTTATCAAATACATTTATACTTTTATTGCAAGATTTAGTAGATCTTAATCCATTTGCAATTTTCGCATCAATTTTAAGTCCATCGAAAATTTTTAAATCAGGCAGATAAATACGAGCCACTGTTGCTCTTACTGCAGACTCAAAAATGTCTCGGAAAGGATTATATTCTGTATTTAATTCCTTTATGTTTGGAAAAAATTGTTCAAAAGTTTGAATGCAGGATACATATTCAGTTATATTATTCCATGAAATGTCAAGTTTCTCCAATCGAAACAGTTTTTCTTCAACATTCAAAAACTTTATCTGATTAAAGCTGATGTTCAATACTCGTAAATATTTTAAAAACTCTGCATCGGGGAGTTTTGTTAAATGGTTGCAAGAAAGGTTGAGTTCTCTTAAATTAGGAAATAATGCAAATTTTAACTTTATTCTCGCTAATCCCTGGTGAGATAAATTTAAAGTTGTCAGATTTTGCAGTTCCTCGTTTGTCTTGAATTGGAAATTAATATCAATATTTAAATCACGACTCGTTATATTTAAGGGTAATTGTATTTCAGTATTATTTTTTGAAGTTCTTTTCTCAAATTGGTAATTGTATTCTATAACGAAAATAGGTTTCACTTTCTCAACTTCCAGGATACAAAATTCTCGACAAATTTTGTTGTTGGTTATATGCACGTTCTTGTACTTTCCAGTATTTTCACATCTTAGAAAGAATAAAAAATTATTTATTTATTAAAATAATTTGTTTTCGATCAAGTAAATCACATTTAGCATAATACCCTTTCAATAGTGAATTAGGACATTCAATAAGGACACAAACTCGAGTCTCAAGACTTCTTTCACATTTCTTCAGATATAAATTTTCTGATGAAAAATTTCTGAAGTTTGCGTCTGCACCTGACAAACAATCAGAGAGCCAAATTTCTTTTACATCAATCAAGTGATTTTCACAAACTTGGAATGGCCATTTTTTTATTGTGAGATCTCCACTTGGGGACACAAAAAACAGGAGAACTGTATCTGATGATGAATCTTCTATTGGACAGCTCAATGACTGGAAAGCTTTGATACCATTATTTTTAATTTTTGTCACTCTCAAGATAGTTACACCTTTAATACCTAAACTGATTATTCTTCATTAATCTCTATATTTCATTCTAATTTCTTCTTTCTTTTCAATCAACTTACTTTTTGATAGACTGACATAATGAATCTTCCAACAATGACTGGCAGGTCTGGATGACATTATCTTTGCATTCAATGAAATCCACATTGCCAGAGTATTGAAATTTTAATTGTAGTTGGTTCTGGAAGACCTATAAATATCAAATTAATAATGAGCGTTTACAGAATAAGCAAACTTATTTTAACTAGGCGCCAAGTGTCCCCACCCTTCCCTTCGCCAAATTCTTTCTCATAAACTTCCAGCTCTGCTCTTTTCCCGATTATTACATCCCTTCCCACACATCCTTTCCTCACCCTCAATTACTCATACCTACTCACCCGCATAGCCCTACTACACCACTCTTTATTTTCCATCACTTCCCTCGTCATTTACCCGCTCTCATTTCCTATCACTTCCTCTACATTCCCATCCGTCCCATCCTCTTCCGCATCTTCTATCCCCTCACTTCCCATCTTTTGCATACCCCTCCTCTGACCCCCTATATCTCTATTTACCATCCCTTATTTTCCCTCATTTCTTCTTCTTCCTCTCCCAGCATTTCGCCTCACTTCCTCTCACTCCATTTCTCCTACTGTCCCACTTCTCATTGCCCCACATCGCCTCCTATAATTCCCCGTACCTGCCTTCTTGTACTTATACTACTACTTACGTACCTACTTCGCCGTTCTGCATTTCCCATGATTTTACTACCAAAATGCCTTCTGACTACTTCTCCAATTCATTTTCCAACCTTTTATTTCCCTTTAGTCTCTTTCCTTACTTTCTCTCAGTTTCTATCCACTTACTTTTCCTACTCCTCCTCACTGAAGGGAGGTTTATGCCTCACTGACCCATCCGTCATTATCCCTCACTTCACCTTTATCAGTTTCCATAAAAAATTCTACCTACCATCCGTCACTTTAGCCACCCCCTCCCCTTATTCGACTTATTTCTTTTCCTTCATTTTCCTCCTTTTCTTATCCTCCACTAACTCTAATCACCATCCCTTATTTTCCATTATTTCCGCTACTGCTACTTCTCCTCTTCTTATTTTCCTTACTTTCCTTCTCGTAAGTTTTTCTATTCTTCATTTCCCCTAATTTCACTTTCCAAATTTCCTCCCATTTTCCTTTACTTCCTTCACTTCCCATACTTCATACCCCATTTTTTTCCTACTCTCAACCCTTCGTTAACTTTACTTCTATTATTTCGCCTTACTTCCCAATCCCTCATTTATCCTCTATCCCCCCAAACTTTTACCTTATTCCCCACTAATTGCCCCTACTTCGCTTGCCTTCATTTCCACTTATTTCACTCCCAAAATTTCCTCTCACTTCATATCCCTCATTTTCTTTTTTTCTCCTACTTCCCCTCAATGACCCATCCGTTATTATACCACGCTTCCCCTTCTCTAATTTCACCTCAATCATCCTATTTCCCCACCTCTACCTCTCGGCACCCTAATTTCCCCTCACTTCCCTACTCCGACCCCCCTCCCGCATTCAATTTTCCCTCACTTCACTCTTCAGAAAAACTTCGCGGTTACTATACCCTAAAAATTGAAAACTCACTTCCAACTTTTCAAGATCCTTATTTTCCCAATCTTCAATATATTCGTATTGAGCCCTCAAGTTTGAAAAGGCTTCTGATATTTCTTTAAAATTCTGGTCCTGAAAATTATTTTTTTATATGTAGGAAATTTGATGATATTACCAAAATTTGGTATGCCTAATAAATTACGATGATAATGGAAAACCCTCCCTCCCTTCCTAGCATAAAATTTAAAAAAATAGGTAAATAGTGGAATACAATTTTTTAAATATTGCAGAGATCACATTGCAAAGAGTTCAAAAAAGGGAAAATAGTGTAATTTTTCACGAAACAGCGAAGGGAAAGGGGAAAAGATTGAACTTTTGTTTTTACATTTAAAAAAGAAAAAACAACCTTTTTTACAACAAGAAATAAGTTTGTAATATATTTTCTTTATTCCATTAAGTCCACTTTCAACTTTTGAGAATCTAAATATAAACCAGTTCTAATGTGGAATTATCCACTTTTATTTTAAGTATTTTTTGTGCACAATTAATTTTCTTAACTAAAAATTTAACTTTTACATTTTTACTGAAAATTTGTATTTTTTTATTTACAAAGTCATGTATTTTGTTAAAAATTTATATGTTTCGGATGAAAATTAATCTTAATGGTTGATAAGTTATGTTTTTAGTTAATGAGATCTGGATTACAAGTGAATTAATTTGACAACCTGAAATACAGTAGAACTTCGCTTATCCGAGCTATTGAGAACCGGCCCCAACATGAATAATCAAGAAACTCAGATAAAACGGAATTTTAAATAAAAAAGAATGTTTCAGCAAAATAAACTGAAAGTATAGTTAAATAAATATTCAATTTTTACACTTACAATAACCAATCAGAGCAGAGGCTTAGGGAAATCTGCTTTGGTTGGTTAAGATAAGTTTATATGTATGAATAATGCATAAGGCTCGGATAATACGGACTACTCTTGCGGTACAGCTCGGATAAGACGGGTCAATTATTTTTGTTTCAATCTCGGATAATCGCGAACTCGGAAAAAGCGGCCTCGGATAAAGCGGGCTCGGATAAGCGAGGTTCTACTGTACTTTGAATGATTTGGATTGCAAGTGGATTAAAAGTGGATTACTCTGAATTAGAACTGAGTTACGCCGCATTAAATTGGACGGTCCAGTGGATTACCAGAGTTGTATTCCCTCCAACCGATATAATCCAAAGTAATCCAGGGGGGTATCATGAATTTAAATACCTCAAATTTGACGTCAAACAATTTCTCGATTTCGAGTTTGCTTTTAACAATCGAGACTTCTTTGTAATATTCCTGATATTTCTCCTCTTGTGTTGCCCAGTAATCATTCAAGGCCGTGTGCCACAAGACGTTGTAAAGCATTTTTTTCTCCCTTTAAGAATAATTATTAGATAGCTTCTCCGATAGCATCGGATTATCAGTTTTAATTTTAAATTCTATAAAACCTAATAAAATGATTTGCAAGATGTCTTTCCTCATCAGATACATCGTAATGGTCCAGTTCTTTAATATCAGGAAGACAATTAATTACGTGATATCGATAATAACATAGACGAACCAAAGGACATTCTCCGTATAATGGATCAGAAAAAATAACAAATTCCAATTTTTTTTTACCCCGAAGTGATTTTATATCCTGCAAAAGAAAATGTGGGTAAACCCTAGCGGACCGCTCTTGTCACTTAGTCCGATAGGACATACTTTCATTTATTTACATTTATGTATTTGTATTTATTTGTATGCAAAAAATGAGGCAACCCATTGTGGAATATGGTGCGTCGCGTTACTGATCACAGCTTCTAATTTCTCATCTTTCAAATATAAATATGTAAAAAGATAAAAAGAGTGTTAGGTATTATGTAAAATTGTGAATAAATGTTCAAGAGAATAAAAATAAGCCCTAGCGGACTGCGTGAACGGGTCGGTTTCGCAATTGCATGACCATAAAGTGAGCTCATAAAACCATTCCATTTGCTTCGTCCGCTAGGGCACATTTTCATCATTTTTAGCAATTACTCTAAATATCACATGCAACTCAACACTCCTTCCATCTTTTAACACATTTATATTTATTTATTTGTCTTCACTGTTAGAAGATTAAAAATTAAAAGCTGTGAGCGGCAACCGGATGGACAACATTCCACGTCCGCCTGCTGCTCACAGCTTCTGATTTGTAATTTTTCAACTATAATTACAAATAAATATAAATTTTTAAAAATATCAAAAGAGTTTTATTATATTTGCAATTGTAAATAAATGTAAAAAAGTTTAATAAAAATAAGCCCTGGCGGACTGCGTGAACGGATCGGTTTTGCAATTGCATGACCAATAAAGTTACCATAAAATAACCGTTACGTCCACTTCAGCCGCTAGAGCACATTTTCATTATATTCGCGTTTTTTCAAAATTTCATATAGAACGGAACACTCTTTCCATAGTTTTACGCAACCGGTCGGACAATATTTCACGTCGCGTTGCCGCTCACAGCTTCTAATTTGTAATATTTCTACTATAAATACAAATAATAATAAATGTGTAAACAAATATTTAAAAAGTGTTGAGTTATTTATAAAATTTTGAATGAATGTAAAAAATTATAAAAATGTGTCCTAGCGGACGGCGTGCATGGAACAGTTACGCAATTACATGACCAATAAAGTTGCCACACAAAAACGATTCCGTTCACTTATTCCGCTAGGGTCCATTTTCATAATTTTTAGCAATTATTCTAAACTTAACCATCTTTTTTCACATTTAATTTTATTTATTCGTATTTATAGTTCAAAGATTAAAAGTTAAAAGCTGCGAGACGAAAGAAATAAAGAGTTTCAAGTTACATGTAAAATTGTGAATAAATTTACAAAAGAATGAAAATACATCCAAGCGGTCCGTGTGGACGAGACGGTCATTGTGCGGTCTCGTTATTACGTAACCGTTCCGTTCACGCGGTCCGCTAGGGTAACTTTTCTTAAATATTGCATCTAAAATTGCTAACTTTCAAAACAAAAAGAGGATTTCCAGCAAAGTTGACACTATGCAAATTTCCAGTTCGTGGAAAAACATCCTCGAGTCTTTTGAGATTGTTATTAGCCAAATTGAGTTCTTCCAAAAGCACCAAGCCTCGAAAATTCTGTAATAATTGGACGTAACTCCAGAAACTAGTTTGATAAAATATAATATAATAATGCTTAAAACAAAAAATAATCTGAATATAAAAGTAGAATGTGTACCAACCCTAAGTCGGTTAATACAGTTTCCAGCTAAATTGAAAACAGTGAGACGTACACAATGAATTATATTCGGAATTTTCTCAAGCTGATTTGAATACAAGTAGAGTTTTTCCAGATTTTTGCATCCCTCTAAACTCGTTGTCTCCTAAAAAAAATATATTTTCTAATTATTTTCTCTTTATTTGAAATTTTATCAATATTTTTTTATTAACATCACCTTTATTTGACATTCCACAACCCATAATTCGCGCAGGTTAATCAATTCTGAAATGCCGTCTAAGGAACCGATGCTTGGTTGCCCAATCACGATCAATGTGCGCAAATTTCGTTTTAAGGAACATATTTCTGTGAAGGAAAATTGATCTCCATAAAAAAAACATAATTGTTGTTCCTCCTTTTTAGTTGAATCTGACTTTGCAGCCATTTTAATGCGTTGACTTTCTTTTATTTTTAACGTCTTTCCTTTGTGAACACAAAATAGGCTAGGCAGAGATGAAATAATAATTATGACGAATTTTGTGGATTCAAAGTGGATTTCTCGGGATTAAAGGTGGATTACCTGAATTACTACGAATTGTAAACAACGAATGGTAACTTACCATAAATTGCCCAAAATTCTATGTGTAAATGTTTATAAATTTCCGGACATTTATGGTAATTTTAAAGGTAACTTATAAATTACTCAAAATTCAATTTTAAACATTTTTATAAATTTCCGAAAATTTATTAAATGTTTTTTTTTTAATTTAAGTAAATATTACAAGTAATTTATTAAAACCGAATATAAATTACCCTGCATAAAATTACAAAATTTCTCTAAATTTCCGCAAATTTTCAGACATTTCCGGACATTTACGGTAATTTTACCAACTATATGTGGTAACTTTCCATAAATTACCAAAATTACCCTGACGTGCTGGGGTTTTTCGAACTTCGCATTCAGCGACCCAAAAAACATATAATAAACATGTTTTGACTCGCGGACTCAAAAAAAGTTTGCATGAAGATTTTTAAAGACATGTCAGAACTCTGACGTGCTAGGGTTTTTTGGACTTCGGATTCGGAAATTTGGCACCACGAGAACTCTCGAAAAAATGAACGGATCAAGTCGAGCTTTGGCACACTTTTTTTGGGCCCTAAAAGAAAGGTCGAGTTTGTTAACCAGCCATTTTCGATAAAAATTCAAAAAGTGAGCGCACTTTGAAAATTTTTGAGTCCACTTTTTTCTGAATTGAAAAATTATATGTACAGATATTTTTAGTATTAGAAAAGACGAGCAATTTATCCTGATGACTTTTTTTCGATAAAAGGAATATTCTCAGAGTTACAGCAGTTTCTGAAATTTTTAAATGAATGGAAAATCAAAATTTTAAGCCAAAAAACGCACGACATGAAGTAAAACCAAGATAAGAAAAACATTGCTTTTCGATGGCACTTCAAAATCAAAAGTTCAATTTTTTGGTAAAACTATACAGAATACGAAAAAAGATGAATTAACACATATTGTGACACTAAAAAAGATCTACAAATTTGTGATTTATCATTTCTTGATAGGACGCGTACTTCTAGCTTCATTCGTGAAAAATAACGTTGAGAATAAAAAAATAAAAATTTGTGGAAAAATGACAGAAGCTACGAAAAAAAAAAAAATATTGAACAAAAATTCTTTGCCCAAAGTATTTAAAAAAATAAAATTTTCTTGATTTTTCCTATCAAAGGAAGGCCAGTGATTTTATTTTAAAGTAGGCAGTGGACTATTTGCACCAAAATTAACGTAAAAACAGCTGGATTTTGTTGATATAGGTAAACACTAGTTTTAAATTATTTTAAATCATTAAAAATTTCAAATAGAGCACTTATAATTATAACTTTCAATGTTTCGTTTTTTGTTTGAATATTTGATTCATAATCACCGATTTTACATGAATAGTCAAATATGTCTAAATAACCAGGAATTGTTATTTTTCTTAATTACATTTTAAATTTTAGGCTTAAACAATATTCTGAATTTGATAAAAGCCTTTAATTATGAATATATTATTTTTAAGCTATTTTAAAATTGAAAATAGTTTATAAAGTTTCAGTTGAGCGTTTACACTGAGAATTTCAAATTCCAATTGAAACCATTGACGTTACAATCTGGAAATTCTTAAATTTTGAACTGATTCCGAATTATCTTGTGCAATCAATTATTATTCAGTTGTTAATTCTCAATTTATAGTTCCATTTAAAAAATCCTTATATTTTATATTCACTTTTGATAAACTAAAAATGTTTTTTATCCAAAATTGTTGATTTAAAACGCCAATAATTTTTAATTTTCTAACTCTTTAAAACGCTATTTTAAAATTCTGTAAATGAAAAATGTACGCTTAAAAATAAAAATTCAAATTGGAAAATTTGTAAGCGAAAGACTTTCGAATTACACACTGTAAACCGAATGATATTATAATTGAACAGGAAAAAAATCCAACTGATTATTTTTTTAAACTGTTGAAATCCAACTTCGAGAAATTTTTTTCTAAGAATTTGTAAAATTCCCGGTCAAAAAATAAATTCACTATCATTTACTGGTACAGCAATTATATAACTATCAGTACGGTGAAATATTGCAATTTAATTATTATTAAATAATAAATATAGTCGAAGCAACCAATAAGGTCGCTACGAATAAGACCGCTTCCCCTGAACTTTCATCGAGCCCATCGAGACGCTTCCCCCACTATCACGCTGACTTCGAAATTCTAGTCAGCTGCTACGAACAGTGCCACCGTAGAAATCGCACTTTTTATGGTTTTCAGAGGTTTTTTTATATTTTCTAAATATATAAAGTATTTTTTCTATATTTACGTTAAGACACCCCGCTTAAAATATCAGATAAGAAGCATTTAGAAACCTGATAGAGACCGGGTAGGAACCCATTTGGTTTCTAACTGGTCTCAATTTCAATATCTGCAATGGAACCAAATCCTAACCGGTCCTTATATGGGAACTGTTTTTATAGAAAACAAGCTGGCAAACTCTTCTAAATGGTCCTGACCGGCTTCTACCCAATATTTGGTAACAGAAATTAAATATTATAAAAGACTAGAGTTAGTTTCTAACTGGCCACTAAACGGCTTCTAAAAGGTACTTGGCACTCCTGTGTGCTGTAATTGGTCCTAAACGGGTTATATCCGGCGATGGAAAACAGGAATAAAATATTTTAGACGTCGGAAATTAGTTTCTAACTGGTCTCTAACCAGGTTCTAAAAGGAACTTAACACTCTTTTGTGCTGTAGCTGGTCGAAACCGGATTCAATCCGGCGATCGAAAACAGAAATCAAATATTGTCATAGATTGAAGTTAGTTTCTAACTGTTCCCTAACCGGCTTCTAAAAGGCACTTGACACTGGAGTGTTCTCTAACCGTTCCTAATTTTGTACTATTCGACGATCAAAAACGGGAAACAAATATTGTCAAAGACCGATGTTATGTACTTTCTAACTGGTTCCTAGCCAGCTTCAAAAAGGCAATTGACACTGGTGTGTTCTCTAACTGCCCTATCAAGAGTTCGAGGACAGAAATTAAAAATTGTCAAACAGCGAAATTAGTTTCTAACTGGTCTCTAACAGGTTCGTAAAAGGCTCTTGCCACTGGTGAGTTCTAACCGTTCCTAACCGGGCTTTATCCGACGATCGGAAACAAAACTGAAATATTATCAAAGACCGAAATTAGTTCCTATTAAGTCTCTGACCGTTTCGCAAAAGGCACCCGGTAATGGCGTGTACCCTAATCGGTCCTAACCTGGGTTCAATCCGGGGATCGAACATAAATCAAATATTGTCTAAGACCGAAGTTAGAAATTAACTGGTCTCTGACTGGCTTCTAAAAGGCACTTGACACTCGGTGCTCTCACTGTTTCTAACCGGGTACTATCCGGCGATCGAAAACAAGCCGGTTAAGTGACGATTTATACCCGGGGACGTAAATCGGATAGGGGCTGGTTGAGAACTGGTTAGGAATCGGATACCAATATTGCAGGATTAGAAAACGATTGGTTGCCGGTTACAATCCGAGGACAAAGTGCGTTTAGAGAACGGTTAAGATCTGGGTAAGAATATTATGAGAACCCAGTTACAAGCCGGTCAGGTGATAGTTACAACCCGGCGAAGAAATTCATTGCAGGGTGCGGGTAGCGGCTGACTGGAATTTCGACGTCAGCGTGAGAATGAGGGATGCGTCTCGATGAGCTCTAGATAAAATCAGGGGAAGCGACCTTATTCGTAGCGGCATTATTGATAGCTTGGACTGTATTACCTACCTTCGGGACTGTTTCCTCAAGATCTTAGAATGATCAGTATGTTACCTAATAAACTACAGTCTATATCTTGATTAATTTTTGATTGTCAAAGTCCAAATTTCAAAACAATGCATTACAAATCTCAAAACAGGATAAAATAAATTCGAGTCAAAGAATGGAGTGCACCGGCTTCTCGCGGAGTCAGCTTAGACTCAGTAGTTTGGCGTGTTCCACAAATAAAGAGGGTTCAGAACATCAGCAAAATAATAACTCCGTATTTACAACAGTTAGAACTCACAATTTATTCAATTGAAAATATTTGAAATAATAGGAAGCCTGGTTTAACAAATAGCACATTTCGGATCTCGATATAATTCAAAGTTTCGTAATCCTAAAATCGACCAAGGCTCTAATAATAATTGGCCTAAAACATTTATAATAAAACAAATATTAAATTCTAACCTAAAACTCGTAACAAAAACTAACTCCCAAAAGTTAGGCCCTTGAACCTAGGATCGAGGCAAACCAACTTTCAGAAAAACACAATTTAGTTGCTTCAACAAAACTAAAAATAATTATTTCCCACAGTATTGTAATAATTTAAACTTACATTCTTTAATTAAAATCGAAACTCAATACAACGTAATCTCTAAACTCTATAGCTCATCACCACTAAATTAGTAATGACCTAAGATCACTCATACCCTAATTTATTCCGTTAGTAATTAGTTAAACCCAAATCTACAGCTAAACTCAAAATTACATAAAAATAGACCTCTAAAACCTGGCATTAAATCCAATAAAGTGCGTGATAATTTCTTAACCTTGATACTTTTCAATCTAAAAAGAAAAATCGTTTAGCTCGCCTGACCCTACTGGCTCTAAATTTACTTTAATAATTATCGCTAACAACGGCATAATTGTCAAAAAGACATTAACAACATTTCACGAAAGGAATATCGAAAATCGAGTAACAGAACCACTGTAACAGTTCTTAAAATTTTATTACAAAATAACACAAGAAAAACCAACAATCTAAAATAAGGTCATTCATACGCTTAAAGAAAAATATACACAATTCTCGACGCTCAATATTACCATTACAAAAATTCAGATCAAAACTTGGTTTTGGGCTCACTTCAATACATTTGCGTACCACTCGGTTAGCATTCGTAGCTTGGGACTTCACCACATTTTCAAATGAATTTAGTAGAAATGCTCGACAAAGATTCAGTACAAAAGTTATACATATAGGGGCAACACTCGTCTGGGAGCTTTGTTCACGAATTACACAATAGAATTAATTATATGATACATTTGAAGAGATCTCCTAGTTGATTAGAAAGGACAGACACCTAATGAGCATTGAATAATAGACATATCATTCTTTTCGTGTCGACGATGGTAATTTACATTCTTACATATTATAGTAGCTATAAGACAATGTCGCAATTATCTATACATGAAACTAGTTAGTAACAGTAATTCAAAACATTCTTTAATTAAGAACTGCGCAATAAGACAATTTTCCTAAATGCTAAAACTACGTCAATTACGAAGCTGTTGCTTAACGGCAAAGCGGGTCAATGTCATCAAGCATGAAATGCGCGGGTTTAATATTCTCTACCGAGACTTGGAGAGATATAGCATTGACATCTATTTCGCAAACCCTGTCCGAAGTTCTTTCAATAATTTTGTGTTGGCCTATATATGGCCGTTCGAGGGATTTTCTGGCGCCGAGGCGTAGGAAAACATGAGTGTAAGATTGAAATTCTTTAAAAATAAAAGGTTTTTATTTTATATTTCTGAGCCACGGATATTGGTTTTATATGGCAGACGAATTTTTAGTGTGTATTCTCGAATCAGACAGGGGAGCAACGTAGGCATCCACCAGATGTTCGTCTGGCCTCGACACATAATCGGCAACGCGTTTTCTGGCCTCTTTATTCGAGTTCCCACTGTTAATTCGCCTAAACCTAACAACCCACCAACCTATTTTTTTAATGTACTTTAATTAAAACAAGGAAAAAAAGAAGAAAATAAACCTCGGTCTCCACACATTATATTTGTGTTTATTATTATTTTTAAGCGCAAACTAAAATCTGACCCTTAAGCGATCCCTTTGCTTAGTACACATATAGTTTTTGCATATAGATCAGTATATAGATCAGCCATATTCTACTTATTCGCTTGGTCCTTATGTACCAGGCCGCTTGTTTACCTCTCATTTCAATCTCTCATTCGTTTCCACATTATTGTGAACGATTAAGCACGATTCAACATTTTCAATCTCTCTTTGTCTGGAAAACAATCCAGAATTTCTGAAAGCATTTGGAAACACGGAAAAAAAGAAATAAAGGGGGAAAAAGGCATACATAGCTAAAGTAGAGCTTTAATATATATACAGTAAGTTTCTGTATGTATATCTCTCTCCTTTGGGTATTTAAACTTTCAAATAGTAATATGAAAAAAACCAATTTTGATCAAAATTGCCTTTCATAACCTTAGTCACAGACCCCCTCATAACAATACGAAACACAACAATAACAAACATGCTACCGAATATTTAAATTAACTCTGGTTTTTAAAGTGTTTTTCAGTTTAGGAAAAAAATGTCTCATTCAGATAGAAAACTAATATATGTTATTAGAAAAATCATTTATTATTTATATTGATTATAAAAATGCACGAATGTCTCAATTACCAAAGAACATTATTTTCTTTATCGTTTTAAGATGTTGGGTGTAACCGGAGAGAACACAGTGCACACACAGGGACAAATACACAATAAGAAACAGGAAAGAAATTACTAAGATAAAAGGGTAGAAAGATTTTACCAGCAATGTTAATTGTTTGAGGAAAATCGTTGCATTTTTGGCATTTTTCCTTTTTCTATTTTCTTTTTACTGTTAACTTCTAATTTTTATTTATTTATAATTAAAAAAAAAATTTTTGTTTGTTTAATTTCCACGCGTTGAGTAAGACAAAATGGGTTGGTACAGAATACAATCTCTTCTTTGGTGCCTTTATAGAAAAGAGAGGGTGGGATAGGATGGGATGGAATAGGATTTTAGGAAAGGTGAAGGAAGGAAAAGGAACACATGAAGGAAGGAAAACCAGCACATGAAAAACAGTGTTTCGCACCTCTAATACCGCTTCGTTGAAATTTTCGTTATTTGACGTCCCCCTTCGTCGTCTCAGTAAGGAATTTATCCTCCGCTCATGTCGCCGCTCACCACATTTTTTCCTTTTGATGCCTTTAATTAATAATCATAATAATAATTTGATGAGGAACAGTCTCCTGATCGCTACCTTGGTATCCTGCGGTTGTAGCGAATAAGCAAAAAGGGAATTTAAATCTCGATAAGCGTGTTGCCCTGTCGTACATCCAAAGAGTATTAGAAGCAACGGAAAGAAAGAAGTGACAACAGGTGACTTAAGTCAGTATCATTATATTGACTCTGTATTATTATTTTATAGTTTTCAAATTATTATTGTATTTTGTTTGTTGTGTTACAATTAAGTGTTTTAGGCCGTTTGCTTTCTCGTAGGTGTGTTAAGCACGTTAGCCTACCACTACCTTTAGGTAGTATTAAGTCAGTATTGACTGGAGATCCCTTCCTTCAAGTAGCTGTGAAGACGACATTATTACTTATACTTAATTCAGTTGTTGTATTTTTATATTAATCTGTATCAAAGATGGCTGTGGATTCCAAACATCTAAAGAAAGTTTCAAGGATGGGTGGTGGGGATATGCCCGCTAGGCAATCCCCCTGCTGCAGTGGCTGGTCAGGAAATTCAGATACCACACCTGCCAGGAGTTCAACAGCCTCTGTTAATTCCAGACTCTGCTATATCAGAAAACTCCCCTCCTGTAGCATCACTAGTAGGTAGTGGTGACTGTATGCAACCTAGTGGAAGTTGAGTAACACAGCTTTTGTTTAATATTAAGTTCCGTGATGAGGCCTACAGAACCATAAAGTATTGCATGTATGATGGGGTCACACCGATTACAAAGGTTGTTAGAGCCTAACTGTCTGCCGTGGCCATAGCTGTCTTTTATGACAGAGATTATTAAAAGTTGACAGATCCTTACGACCGTACATTATTAGGATCCCTTCTCACTATCATTGGAACATACATAGATGATAAAGCCTTGCTAGAATCAGGGATAGTGTCTGCACTAGATAAGTGCCATATCAAGCTGAAAAGATATCCTGTAGTTCGTTCCATGATTTTGACCTATTCTCCAAGAGCTCGAGAAATGACTTAGCCACTATTCTCAACCATAGTGGAGGGTTCGATTCAGCTCCTCGAGTCTTTAATATAGTAGCCGCTTCCTTATTGATACTCATCGGGAAGAATTTAATGGAAAATAATAGAGAAGGCTGGTTCAGAGTACGGTGGAGGAGCATACCACAAGTCATGGATGTGTACATTCCAACCTTAGAGATGCCTGTACCAGAATTAGCACCTTGTCAAGGGCTTTACACAGTTGCTTCCGCTCTACAGCCTGTAAGGTCCAGTATTTTCAAGTGCATGAGAAATATGGCAACTATAGTCACTAATCAACATCACTTCCTATTCGACAGGATTATAAGGCTGCTGCAATGGGCAGAGATGTCTCACATCTGGATGACTATGCAACACGTATACGAGACTAATCCTGAAGTGTTATTTTTCCCTGAACTTATGGGAGCCGACGTATCCAAGATATTGCGTTCTTGAAAGCATTCAAAGTGGAATTTGCCAATTTATGAAACCATTGGTGACGAAGAACTGAAAGGTGCTCCTATCTTCGAGAACATTTACCCTATCGTAAGACAATGTGATGCCCGTATTGCCTATGAGGCCGCTGCCCATGACGTGGTCATGAGGACGACTCCTATTCGACAGGCCCCTAATAGTGGCATGGCCCCAGAGGATGAGGTTACCATGAGCATCGGTGTATACGCTGCTCACAACCTACTCGCCGCACGTACAGACATCAACTTTTTCTTAGGTTACAATGGATTCAGAGCTATCCAATGTTGACTTTGCTCTATATTTGTCTAATACAAATATAACCATCTTCAATAATCAAGCCCTAGCTCGATCACTCTCCGACTACTTCCTCCAGGGCAAACAACGCTATGATAATACAGCTCTGTATGCAAAAGGGATGTTTTACGCCTTCCAGAAGAAGCATAAAGGGAGTTCTACTACATAAAAATATAAAATAAATATAAAAATATGAAAATGCTTTTGGATAAATAAAGTACGCAAGTCACAAATGGCTAATCTGTGGAGATCTTAAAATTATAACTATGATACTAGGGCAAAAATCTGGTTTCACAAGAGAGCCATGCTTTCTGTGCCTGTGGAATAGCAGATATCGTGCCAACAATTAAGTCAAAAAAGATGGGCCCGAGAGAGAATAATTTGAACTCGGTTTATACAACATCATCAACCAGAGCCTGGTTGATCCTCGGAAAATTTTAATTCCACCCTCCAAATCAAGAATGTACTGATGAAGCAATTTCTCAAAGCCTTTGACAAGGATGAATTATAATTGGGAAAGCCTCAAGGCATTAGCGACAAATTTTTTGGGGAACAACAAAATTCCTCACTAAGAAAAAATTGTGGATTAGATGGTAATGAATTTCAAAAAATTAGATTGTTTGATGAATCTAAAGTTACACTTCTTCGATTCACATTTAAATAGGTTTCCCGACAATGTTGGTGACCACAGTGAAAAACGAAGCGAACGGTTCCAATCAAGATATAAAAGTCATGGAAAAACGGTATCAGGGTAGAAGGGATGAAGTCTTGATGACTGATTTTTGTTGAATGCTGAAATGAGAAACTGTTGTACTACTTCTATTGAAGTAGAATCTAACCACCTACCGAATCAACCACCTTCCAAAGTTAAACCTAAAGGCGGTAAAGGTCGAAAGAGCAGGGCCTCTCAAGCCAAAGACCAAGAAAAGTTCAGAGAGAAGAAGGGTACTGATTATATTAAGAATCTTTGCAATCAAAAGTTCCCAAAAGAAAATTTTCCTGATATCGAGTTTGATTTTAATGAAGCATGTGTTTCAACTGCGCATCCTATAGTTAAAGTTGACGTAACTATTGCAAACGTTTATGAATTAATTGAAAATGTAGTTTCTGTTCTAAAAATTCCTCAGAAAAGCGACCACGATTGTTCTCGATGATGATGACTCGATTATCCGCCAACAAATCAAGGTGGAGGAGAGTGACTCATTGTCTCACACCTGTGAGATTATTGTCAATCAGAGTGAAGAGTGAAGATATTGGCAATCAGAGTGAAGACATTTAGTCAATTTTTTTGACATGTCGTCAACTTAGATGCAATCAGAACATGAAAAAAATTGTAAACTTCAGTTTCGTGTCTTTATTGCCATGGAAGATAAATATTATATAAGACAAGGTTAGGTTAGGTTAGATGAGTTTAGGTTGGGTTAGGTTAGTTGAAGTTAGGTTGCGTCAATTGTAAGAATGAGACTCCGCTGATATAGGCTTTCCAAAAAAAATCAGCCTTTAAGGCAGTATATCCCAATTTTATATCATTTTATTGAGTTTGTTTAGGTTAGTGTTTAAGGACAACGTGTGGGATCAATTCTGACAGCTAATTTGCATTGAGTGCATTGAGAAACATAAGAATTGATATGCTTCATTTGCAGAACAGGAAATACTAATTTTTTCGAGTTTTTTAAGGTTAGGGTGAAACGCTGACGTGTAGGGCAAATTCTGACATCAGGTTCGGATTTAGCGCGTCAAAATCCATAGGAAAACATATTTCGCGTCCCTAGATCACGACAGATCAGACAGCGCTCTTAAGCATATATGCATTCACGTGCATAACTAACTCACCCGATTATGTATCTAACCGTGGTGACGCGCCGCTAATGATAAGCTTGAAAGCTCAAGGTAATGCAATGCCACGGGTGGACAGACTTGGAGGATATCTACAGTTTAACAACGCACGATAATTGAAATAAAATCTTATAAAAATCTATCAATCTAAGGATGAATAAATATTAAAACATAATCAATGCATACGCGTATTCTTGTAAACGAAATATATAAAATAATGAACTAGACCTATAATTAAGTATATATATATGAACTTATGGAAGAACAGTTACAATTCGAATGGTACACCTCACTCATCTGAAAAACACGCACTTCGTTGCGCTAGTGACAGACCATATACTTATTCAGACACAATGTAATCGAAAGTGTCGGAGTAAAATCACTGAAAATTAATAATTTAGAAATTATACCTCTAAAAGGTCCGGAGTAGAGATGCGCGATCGAGAAAGACACAATCGACCACTGAAAGTAATAATAGATGGAATATAAATAATCTTTAAGTGAAATGCAATTTTATGAAGGTACGTGCCCCGCGAAAACTAATCCGGAATGTGCTTTTTCAAAACTAATCCGGAATCTCCCGATTCTGCTTTATATTAGACTTTCGCTCGACGTTAATTGAGTCTTTCTCGAGTAAAGTCCTCGGTGTTAATATTCGTGATAAGAACTCAAGTGTGGATTAGGCAGCTGCTTAGGGCCCTGTATTGCACTACTAATTGTGAATCGTGCTCCTGCATTGCATTCACTAAACCAACATCCGGTAGGGTTTCGTCGCTGCCCTACGATAAGAACGGAGATCCAATCGACAACGCAAGTCTCTCGCCCTTTCTTAAAAGAAAAGGTAACTGTCAGTTAATATTTTGCAACTATCTATCTATGCTATGACTTTATAGTAAATTTATTGTTAACCTGACCATCCCCTTTTTATTTAAACATTGCATATTAACACAGTTCCCATAGAATTGACAAGTGACAATGTATCCACAAACAAAAATAAACTGTTAGGCCTTACCAACCTGACATTGTGAGCAATCTGGTCTCTTTATTTCCAAATTTCCATTCTACCCTCGCCCATTTGCTCAGGACGTGACAAAGGTATGGTAGATTACGTTAGAAAATGTAATATTTACCAAACCTGTAAAGTTGATTAAAAACCTCCCCCTGGAATGATGGGCGAGAGAATAGTTAAACAACCTTGGATAGTGATTGCAGCAGATATTATGGAACCCCTTTCCCGTAGTAAAACCGGCTCTCAATATATATTATTAATTCAAGACTTATTTACAAAGTGGATTGCATTTATCACCTTACGTAAAGTCACGCGGAAGAAAATGAGAGAAATGTATAAAGAATTGACTATTAATCGATGGGGAACACCTCAAATTATTCAAACTGATAATGGCACAGAATTTGTTAATCAAACTATAAAATCCTTAGCTAAAGAATTCATTCATTTATCCACTAGTCCCCCTTATCACCCACAAGCTAATCAAGTAGAAAGAATAAATCGCGTAGTTAAGACTATGATAGTTTCTTTTATTGATCAAGATCACCGAAACTAGGACCAATATCTATATCTGAATTTCGTTTTGCTTATAATACTGCCCATCATTCTTCCCTAAACACCAATCCTTATTTTTTAATTTTGGAAGGCATCTTAACTCTATCAATTTCTTACATCCATCTGAAGAAACGGATTATAAAATAGATTCACCATCTCCTGAACTCTGGATAGAAATAATTAAAATAATTCAAGTATTCAAGGATTTGATAATAAAGAATTTCGATAAAGCTTATAAGAAGCAATCCAAACAAAATAATTTACGTCGCTGCCCTTTCAAATTAACCAAAAGAGATTTACTCCTTACCCGAAGAAGAATTAAGTCCTCGAAAATTAAAAATATAATCATGAAATACACTATAGAAAGAGAAATTTTCAAGAAATGTTTTATATAGTCAAGAACACAAACTATGTTAACAAAAGATCCGATGTTGAATTTTTGAGTAAAATCTATCATAGCCTTATTTTATCGACAAACAATTGTTAATTTACAGAAATGCAACATATGCAAATAACATTTATGATTTAAAATAGGCCATCTTTGCTCAGACTTAGAGGCGAGGATACACACTCGTATATTACGTAAAATGTCATTCTCCTGAAACAGCGACCAACACTGTGTGTTGGCCCACAAAAATAGTTTATTTTACCATGGTTTCAACGTGAGAGTTGTACTCCATAGTAGTTCAAATTTTTAAATGTCACGTCAGTAAGTTTATAGGTTATGTTCCATATTTGTTAATATCTAACATTATCTGTAAAAATGATCGTTATATAAAAAAATTCCGTTCTATATTCTTCAGATAAGTAAGGAGGAAATAATGTAAACCTGAAGAGGCTCCACGTCGTGGAGCGAAAGCTTTTTTTTAAATAAACGCACAGATCAGTAGATCAAAAAATCAACACCTGCAATTTAATCTCATTAGATTTTACAAAAATACTATGGAAATAAAATATTCTGAAATAAGAAAACTTGAACATGTACCCACATACGTCATCTATCATATTGAACGCATACACAAAATACTTCACAAAACAATAAGGTCTTCAGAATTACAAAATCTGCACGATTTATTTCAATGTAAAGATTAATATGTAACTTAGCATATACATATATGAAATTTCGCACTATCATTCAGTCTATTTAAGATCTTGCTCATAATATGACATAACTCACTTTTATTTATACTTTATCCCAGTGAAGTTCGACTACCTAGCCGAACGTCCGTTCAAAACAAAACACAATGTTTAGTTTTTAAAGTGTAATTTTTACAAATTTGAGACCACAGTACGATTTCTAAGGTTTCAATTTCACTTCAGCAGTAATTTTTAAAACAGACTACTTGTTAATACGAAGATTAAACAACAATTTGTTTAAAGAATAAAACTAAAATGTTTCACTTCACATTGAATGAAGTGGTGTAATCAGATTTTGAAATGTCTTATGGATAGAAATTTCACTACAGGTGATAATTAACTAGAAAGAAGACCTGCAATAAGGTCGAATCGTAAGGAATCTTTTAACAAATACATAATGATTCGTTAAACATGAAAATGCTTAATTTTTATTCATGAAGAATAACTACGTTAGATTTTTTTTTTCAAATGCATTCTGAAAATTAAGAAATTACTTACTTCGTTCGAAATTTTTGATTTGATTTTATTTTATATAATTATATTAATATAATTGCACTTTGGTCGTATTTATTACATAACAGTGTATATGATCGAGATGGCATTAACATACAAGTATCAAAAGTAAGAATTTTTATTTTTTTCTACCCTTATCCATGTATCTCTTTCAATTCTGAATTTGATGTAATCTTTTTCTCTTTCTAGCAATCGCTACAAAGTCTAGAAACTATTCCGGATATTAATCACACAATAAGAGCACCTGGACAGCTTGATTTCAAAGTCCTTGTTGTAAGCCTCGATGAGTCTGGTCATCAAAAACTGGCTAATATACTAGAATATGCACCTCTATCATTATCATAGCACTAAAATATTGAGTCAATCTTATGTATCTCTGGGTAGAATACTGGATATGTTTGATGACATCTGTGACATTAATCGAATTGTGAAATATCTTATTCTTAAAAATATCCACATTTGGTTTCAGATGATGACGTCATTCTGAACGATAATACATCAAAACATGCTTCCAATTATGAAAAAACTCGGAACACTACATCTTAAGTGACGACCCAGCCAAATGGGTGGTAAGTGATTACGTTCGAGATCATGTAGCTGTACATAGATGCAAACAAAATATGAACCTCAATTTTGAGATTTCAAAACGAAAATATGATGGAGTCTCAAGATATCTATCGCGAGGATTGTTCACAAGGAAATTTCGCAATGGAGAAGAAATATTTCGCTCTCGGCTCACTTTTTCAGAATCGCAAGGTACCGAAGGAATGGTTTCAATGACTGGAAACACGCGGGTTCTAATGTTTCTCATCATGAGAATTCTCGCTGCCATACAGAAAATGTCTTTAAACGAAAGCAATTAGCTAACACTCAAAACAGAATCAATGGCAATTTAACCTCTTAACTTGAGGGGGAAATTCGCTACTGGAAAAGCTAAGAATTTATCTTTAAATTAAAATAACTCAACGGAAATGTAAATGAACTAATACCGAAAAACTTGCTTAAAATAAAGGAAAATGTAGTATTTTCTTACATCTTATATTACTAAACAAATACTCTAAACAACCCAAACAAATATTATTGCATACAAAGAAAGAAAGAACAAATTAAATCCATATAAAATCAGACACCGAACATGACTCAAAAGAGAGAGAGAGAAATTTTCATGACGCCTACCTTGTTTTCCAAAAAAAATTAGAGACCCCGCTAGAAAACGCCAAGCCTGGCTCCAAATCTCGGACTCGTTCCAAAGAGAAAGAAAAAAAGTTACACTGGACGTCCACAAAAAAACAATCTCCCTCTCCGTGGGAAGGACCAACATGTACTGAGGTGTAGCGTCGTTTTTGTTGATTGAATTTAGGACTCCAAATTTGACCATAGAAACAAATGTAGGACGTCTGATCCATTAATACAAAAAAAAGGAAAATTACCTAACCTTAAACTAAGATTGACATATAATATTATGTGTTGTGTGTATACACTCATTCGACATACCATAATTTCTCAGACTCACTCCTTAATTAGCTAGATTTTTGAGTTCATGCTAGTCATGTAATGTATAGCGATCGTCTCTTTATATTTATACATTAAATCAGAGGAGGATCCATAACGAGTGGCAAGCCACTACGCTACAGCAGATAGAATGAAAACATTAAAAATAATTAGGGAAGAGGTAATTAAAAATTTAGATACTGCAACGAAACAGAAAAATATATAATTTTAGAAAAATGGACCCACGACTTACACTTAAGTGTAAAGATTACCATGCCGAACTAGTCGGAAGGAAAGCACTTCTGCATCACCGATGTAGACAGTGGTGGAAGCTGGGGCGACCGTCCCTCTCGGAGACACCAGAAGAGAAGAAGAACAGGAGAGAAGAGGAAGAGAAAAGAAAAAAAGAGGAGCTGGAAAGAAAAATGAACGAAGACATTAGAAAAAAAAGAGATGAAGAATTAAAACAAATAGCTAGAGGAGATAGAGAAAAAGGACGGGAAATTGATAACGCAAGAGCGAGATACGAGAAGAAACACAAAATCAAAATCAATCGCATAGTATCGAAGGGGACTACTATCACCGGAAGACTGGAAGGAAATGATGGATTGGAGAGAAGAGGAAGAAGAAAGAAAGAAAAGGGAGGAGCAAGCTATAAAATGAAGGAATTCGTTGATAGAATGAAGAAGCAGGAAGAAGAGTGAAGAAAAAGATAATAATAAAATAAAATAATAATAATAATAATAAGGAATAAAATAGTTTGTTCCACACGTACGTGAAAAACTCGACTATTTCGGTCTGAAAACAGTGATCAAAATAAGCGATTTTTCAATCGTTGTCAATCGTCTTGAGGCCAATATCGACATCAGTAAATATTTAAAACTGCTCGGTTTGCTCAAGCAAAAATCAAAAGGATTTCAACCCAAGAAATCCGCAGTTTTAACGGGTAAAGACGTGCAAAAATTCTTGACAGAAGCTCCAGACTCCCAATACTTGGCGGCAAAAGTAAGTATTCAATATTTTTCTTGAGGTTACGTTTCGAAATGTCAGTATTTTTGCAATTGCTTAACTGTTTATTAATATAACAAATGATAACTAAAAAAAGAAAAACGATAATTAAACTTTCAAACATAATAAATAAATAATATGGATAACAATAATTAAACTTCTAAATATAATAAATGAAAAATATTGACTATAAACAAAAAAATAAACACACAAAAAATAAATAATTATAAAAATCACAATGATATTGAGCAATAAACGAAATAATAAATAAATGAATTAATAGGTCGAATTCAAATTTATAGGTCATTTTGATCTTCGGGATCATGAGGGGAACTCGATGCCATGAATTAACAAATGTTTGCACCAATGACGTGAAAGTACAGGGCGAGGTACTCGTTGTAAATATCCCGAACACCAAAACGAACATCACAAGATCGTTCACGATTCAAGGAGAATTCGCCAAAGACGTGAATCGTTATCAAACTCTTCGCCCTTCTGATGTCAAAACCGAATGATTTTTTCTCAATATTCAAAAAGGGAAGTGCACTAGCCAACCCATTGGGATAAATAAATTCGCGAATACTCCTTCCCGGATTGTGACTTATTTGGGATTGGAAAATCCCAATGAATACACAGGTAAACATATCTAAAATTGTCTAATTCTGCATTTTTCTTTACAAGTATACTTATAAACAAAATATTTCAGGACATTGTATGCGCCGCACCTCTGCCACATTGTTGGCAGATTCTGGTGCAGGTTTGCTCGCTCTCAAGCGCCACGGACTCACTTGTCATTTTAAACCACGGCACATCACTAATACCCGCCACTCACGTACAGTTCACAGGTCCGACACCGTTCACACTTCGACTCGATCATTAACCCATGCCATCCAGGTTAAT
>JAAAKG020147106.1:0-10532 GCA_010014905.2 Druon quercuslanigerum
GGCGGGAATCGAACCCGCAAGCCGACAGAGTGGGTCCAAAGCCTGCGCTTTAGCCCCCACGACCATCGTCCCACTGACGAGTAGTTTAAACCTTCATGAAAATGTATTTTAATTAAAAGCACCAAAGGCAAGATCCCAATTGATACTCGCTGGTCACTCCGTTAGGCTCGACGATCGGGTTACGTCGCAGAGCTGATGAAAATTCGCATGATCTCATCAGAGCATATATTCAAATTTAGGCTCTATTTTTTTTAAGTTATTGACAAAAGTGAAAAAAAAATTTTTTTGACTTTTAAAGAGTACCATTTAAAAGAGAATACTCAGATTCATTCCCAAATACCCAGAATGAGTAGAGGTACTATCCAGTACAATTTTCCAGTACCGTAGGACAAATTAGAAAATGTATTTAATTTGTTATAAACAAATAAATGGATGGAAAATTTTTTCATATGGTTTTACGGTGTATGGTCACTTTATTCGCACTGGACTTCCTCACTTGATAAACAAAAATTATTTTTGTGTCATACCCGTGAGGATTTATGAATAAAAAATTATTATTGTAAACAAATAAAGAAAACAATTTTTGACTTTAGCTATTGGTTTCGAAAAGAATAGTCATTTTCCATGGAATTAGCTCCATAGAGCTCGTAAATGATACTCAGTTATCATATCTTAATTAACAATTGCATTATTTGGCTATTCTTCGTCACACAAACTCCGTCCTTTGGATGTATATAATTGTTAATGACTGACCATCGAATAACGTTAGGGGATTTGGATAAATAACAATAACTGCCATTGTTATAAACAATTTCATGTACAAATACTTATCTTTTCTATTCGTCATGGAATGAATAGCATTTTCCACCCAAAATGAACTTCAGATCACTAATTGATGATACCCATTCATTATTTTCGATTATCCGATAACAATTGTTGATTATTTAAACAAATGTAATAAGCAAATACATAGTTTGTCCAAAAAATCCAGCTAAAGCTCACACTCAACCGGAAAAATCAAGTTCAAGCTCACACTCAACCGGAAACGGAGAAGTGTACCATTTGAGCTGTAGCGAACAAGCGAGAAACTGCAATTCTCTAATACTTCTCTATATATTTTTTTAAATAAAATTCGATTGTATTTTAATACACGTTAAATTATAAAATCAGATCCTATCAACCACTTACAATAGTCCGAATACAGTGACATTTTGTCAATCTGTCGAATCGTATTCTCACCTTTTCTTGAATCCCGCATCCAATACAATTATCAATTACTTCGTTGACATTCTTTTTTATGATTTTTTTCTATTTTCTTGTGTATGTGTATGTGTTTTTTTCCTTTTTTATTTTGTTGTCTTCTGTTGTTCTTATTATTTTTTTTCTTACTAAGTTTTTTTGGATATCTCAATCATGGAGTTTATTAACTCAAAAATCAGGAATGGAGCAGTGTCCTGATAACCTCGAGTTCTAAAACTGTACAAGTTTTATTGAATCATCGACAGGAAATCTTCCTGAGAATTCAAGAGAATTAGCTTGTATCAAACTTTGTCGATATTCCATGCCAGCTTTCACGGAAAAAGGGCAAAAAGTGTAGGTGATCAGAAGGCGCGCAATGAAAAATTTTTCCTGCAAAATAAAATATGAGTAGACGTCTCGCTATCCTCTCCGCACAGTCGACAGAGTGAACTTTCTTTAAGCCCTATCTTATGTCTGTGGTACGGGAGGTTTCCGTGTCCTACAAACATTTCTGTTAGGACTTTGACTTCCTTTCCGAGCTTGAGTAATTTCTTCGCTCGGTGGGGGTTTAGCTTTGAGCCTAGGAGTGTTTTAGCCTGTCTGCAGCCAGAGACAGAACTCCACTCGTTTTGATGTGCCATGATCAGCCAACTATTAATATATTCAGTAGCTAACCTACTAGAAATGCCTACAACTAGCTCAGGTCCAGTAAAATTTTGTTTTACTGCTAGTTTAGCTAGCCTATCCGATATCTCATTGCACTTGATTCCACTGTGCCCAGGGATCCAAAGCTGAATGACTCGGTTGTCTTTCGCTAGCCTATTCAGTGCCTCAAAGCACTCCCAGACTAGTAGTGTCGTGATCGTTGTTACATTCAGGGCCATGACAGTAGCCCTGCTGTCTGAGCAGATACGAATGTTTCATTTATTACCATACACCCCTGTCTTATAGGTGCACTGGAGTATGGCTATAATCTCAAATTGTAAAACTGTGAAATAGGACCCCATCGCAATTATGAAACTCATTTCAATTCTTCTACGATATACATCGGCTCCTACGTTCTCCATATTCCTGGAGCCATCTGTGAACCAGTTGTCTCCATCACTGGGCAGGTGCGCCTCACCGTTAGGCCATTCCACTCTTGTGGATAGGCTAATACGATACTTCTTGTCGAAGAGATAGCGACGAGTGGACATTTTGTCCCTGAGCATGTTCAGTGTCGGCCTCCTCGCAATACCGATTGGTATCCGCACTGTTGTCGAGATACTGCTACCTCTGAGAGTGCGCTTCTTAGTTCCGTGGAAAACTGAACTCAGTCCGTTTTTTCTTGGATTTCTGGCCCATTTAAGGCCAAAAAAGGGGAACCATGCATTCCAACTCGAATGTCAATGGCTTCCTCCCTGACCGAGTTACGAAACATCAGGGTGTTCTCCGTATTAAGAATATCTAAATCAGTAGTAATTAGGTATTCCACTAGATCGTTGCCCCTTGGGTCGACGTCCGTGCTACCCTACAGAGTACGGTGGGAGTTAGCATCGCACCCTAATAGAAGAGGAAGACCCTTTACCTTGCAGTATTACACCAGTTTACGTACCTCCACTGGTGGATTGGTATCGCTCTCATATGGAAAGTAAGCCGATTCCATGACTAGCCTGCCTATTCCTTTTAGATCTGCGGCTATTACCATCAAATCCCTGGAACACAGCTCAAGCAGCAGGACGACGTTGACTCCCTTCGCCAGTATGCAAGCTCTTGGATTGGCTGCCTTGGGGTCCCTGTAACAAAAACCAGCCCCCCCCCCCTAAACTCCTGATGGCGCCCAGTACTAACCAGGGTTTCTGGATTAGCGAGATGCCTGTGTGCCTTGCAACCATGCCCCTATGCAAAACTGCAGAGGCGCCTTTGCTGTGCTGCAAGTTAATTTGGGTAATAGTTAGACAGGAGGCAGTCATTTAGGTCTGCTCCCTGTCTCCCTGTACGACGACAGGCTCCTTCTGCACCTGGCTGGCAACTTTAAATTTGACCTGCCTAAAGTGGTAGAAGGGCCTGTAATTGAGGACCCCAAGAGCCCTCACCTGAGACTCAGGTATTTGCACAATAAGAAGGTGTTTGTTTTCTCCTCCCGCTGTGTCCTCTTTCTGAGGCCTATCGTGCCTATATTCGCCAGGACTCTGTATTAAATGAGGGGTTGAATCCATCCAATTGACGGATAACCACAGAAGGGTCCTCCAGTTTCCCCGGCAACCACGCCGTAGCTTTCACCATCTTCTGGAGCAACTCAACCCCACACACCTTACAAGCTGCGCCTTCCCAAGGCTTTGTCTCGACCACAACTTTATGCAGCCAAGCTTTAGCCGCAAGGTCGGCTGCCACAAATACAAAGACCCCTCCTCTGCAGAAGGAGGTCCTGATTTTTGGCAGCTGATCTGGGGACACTCTTTCGAGCGCCCTCCAGGTAGCTTCCCTAAAAAGCTCAAACTGCACTGTGGTGAGAAACAAGTCCGGGTAGCTCCTATCCGTTACCACCACCGTTAAGGGGTCAGCCCTCTGAACTCCCTGTTCGTCAGTTGTTGGGCCGCCTTGTGCCTCTTCACCGGCTTAGCCCCCGCCGGTGGCGTGCCATCAGAGCCCCTTCTCCGTTTCTGAGTGTCAGTGCTGGTTATCGGCTCTGCAGTTGCCGGTGTATATGTATATAAATACAAGCTAGAACCAGGCTGGGGTTTGAAGGTCTTGATAAAAAGAAATTCAGAGATATTCATCATATGGCTTACATTATATTATTATAAACATTAAAATATTGTATATAACTATTTTCATTGACGCTAACATGTTTATTCAAATATATCAGAATGTTCCCGTTTCGCTGCTCCCTTATCTCCTCTCTTCTTCTATACTATTATTTCCTATATTATCATCTCATATATTATTGTAATCTATTGTAATCTCCTATCCTATTATATACTGTGCACGGTACCCTTAGATTATGTTCAACCTAAAAAAGCTTGCATCACTCGTTTTTCTTCTAAAATAATTACAATGTTGTCTTATAATTATTTTAAGAATAAACGAAAAAAATCGCTAGAGGGGTTGTTGAACAAACTCAATTGTTTATTCTTATTTTTAGGTTATTATGTATATTTTTGTAAAAATGACTCCAAAGTGGTGCCTCTTTGGTTTAACACTAGAAACACGGAGATCTTGGACCTCCTAGAAAGACGGCTGAGAACATTTTGATCTCTGGGCCAATACGGTTCTCCAGATATTTTGCAAATTATTTATTTCGATTTAATTTCTGTATGATAACCTTAGCGTCAGTCGCGAAAAATGCAATAAAATCTAGATAAAATGTAATATTACATTACTTTCTTCTGCTAGAGCCGTTCTGCTTACGCTGTTGCTTCTTTTTAAAGACTGCTTCAAGGAAATTTTGAAATACATTAGGTTTGGCATTAAATCAGAAAGATCACAGAGACTTCAAACTGAAAAATTCGCTCCCATCTCTGACGTTTGGAATAAATTTATTGAGAATTGTGAAGCGTGCTTCAAGCCATGTCCTATCTAACCATTCATGAGCAGCTCTTTCCCTTCAAGAGTCGATGTAGGTTCACTCAAGATGTGTCGAAGAAGCCTGACATATTCGGAGTCAAATTTTGAATGCTAGCTATTACAGAAAGCAAGTAAATGTGCAGAGCAGCTCCATTCTTGGGTAAAGATGATCTGCGGCCTCCTGGTGTACCCCTTCGTAAACATGTGGTCATGGATCTCATGCAGCTGTACTTTACAAAGAAAAAAATTTAACTACTGATAATTTTTTTACTACAGCCAGTGTTCGTTTTAATGTAAAATCTAAAAATACAAGCAATTTGGGGACCGTCAATCGTGCCTGACGAGAAATTCTAAAAGCTGTAAATGTTTAAATGGCTCCTCTCCACCCTAAAATTATTCTTAAAAGAGATGACACTAGCCTTACTGTTTATCAGGGAAAAGTTTCAATTAACGGAATTGTGTTGAGTACTTAGCATCCAAGTCTGCAGATGTCAGATGGAGAAAAGAAGCTCCATGATGGCATTCAGTACTACAATGCCACAAAAGTAGGAATCGATTCAGTGAACCAACTTTCACGATAGTACTCCATGCGCGCTGGGAGTTGGAGATGACCTGTCCATATCTTCAACAACATTCTTGCTCTGGCAGGAATAAATTATTAGATTATTTACAAGAAGTGTACTGGGGTAAACATCTCTTGTCACCAGTTCCTGTGTCCAATTTAGCAACAGAACTTACCCGCAACCATACAATTGTAAGAGGCAGGAAACTCATTGTGAACTTAACTGACGCAGGTGAAACCATTGAGGCAAATGCACAGAATGCTGGGAAATCCTGCAACTGCCAGATCCTGAAGAATTGCAAAAGAAACGCAGCATCTTCTGTCTCCGACTCCCGTAAAAAGCCTGTCTCCGGCAAATGCGTTGGCCAGCAGTTAGTTACTTGCGTATTCTGCAAATCAAACTGAAGTTAGTTATTTGTTTCCTAAAAAGGTATATATAATAAAAATGGTCTTTTACCTTATTTTCAATTTGGTGTGATTATTTATGCTTATCTCCTCGTGCAAGTGCCAAAAAGGTGCACACTTAATATCTGGCACGTTGTGTATACTTTTAAAAATTTTTTGATTTTTGTAACAAATATTAGATTTTAACACGAATAATGTGATTTTAGGAAATAAATGTGTGTTTTTAGGATATAAGATTATTTACTTGGTCATTTTACATCAAGCACACGAAATTTTGATCAAAATTTCACTGATAACGCGTTTAAGTACTTGAGGGACCAAAATGATCGCCACCGCCCTTCTAGGTATACTCGTGTAAATCTCTGGCAGTATTTGACCGAGACGGATGAAACTTTTCCATTACGTAGTCTGTCCTGAATAATGAAAAGTCACGAAACATCATTGACCTCGGTCAAAGAAGTCTTTCAAGTGTTAAATTCTGTCGTTTGGCATCGATAAAAGTGTTTAAACGTTAGAAATCTTTCGAACTACGGGACCCATTAGAATTTTAGAAAAAGTTTAAAAAATTACAATTCTTATTAGTTTCATGAATATTTCTCCACATCAGAGCATGCTACTTTAAATTTTGTTACACAAAATTTAAAGTTAATTAAATTTCTCGTTAAATTTGTAACAGGGTAAAATTTTACATATATTTTACATATATTTTACAAATTTTAAATATATCCATGGAAATAAGTTTTTTTTAAAGTTTAAAGCTAGCGTGTAGTGCATTCGTTGCCACTTGTCGTAAGGATAATTTGTTATACTCGATTATAGCCTGTTTTTTTCAATGTAACTGTGAAAATTTCAATGTACTATCGTTGACAGGCATATGCTGAAAGCCAACCCCCATGAAGAAAATCACCATCAGGTTTGTCTATTTTGCTTCAAAAAAGCGAAGAAAATTATTCTCGTGCATGAAAAGCTGAAAAATCGCATAGAAAATATGTTTGAGTACGATGGTGCAGATAACAGATTTACTGCTGCTGTGTGAGCTAATTGTAAAAGGAACTTATGCGGCGCAAAAAAATTTTTTTAATGAGAGAGCTTACTTGTCGATGAAACGAATAAATTAATTTCAGGTAAATTAGTCAGACTTATTACTGTTTCCTTTCTAACCTATCCTTTATTTAATATATATCCTTGATTTCTATGCTAATTCTTTACCTATCCTATCTATGAACTTCTCTTTCAGATAAAGCCAATTTCGTCTAGATTCGCTTAAGTTATTGTTTTTCTTTGATTGGGCGAGGAATCTTACATAAATGCAATTTGACTACTCGTTTAGGTAATCTGAAGAAGAGCATCGTGCAATCTGGTCCAAAAGTTTTAGAACAAGTAGTCTCGTCACTGTTGAAGCGGAAGATGAATGAAGAAAATGAAGCGAAGACGCAGACTCTGTCTTCTTCTTCTGCAGATGACTTTTTGAAAATTCTAAAAAAATTTATTCTTACTCAAAATGAGACTATTGAAATCGCTGCAGCGATATTTGAGGAAAAAGCTGTCGACCAAGAGCCATAGTGTAGATAATTATTTTTTCGTTAAGAATTTTTATTTGATTATTGTAAAAGCGGATAAGCTCTCTGCAACAGCCGAAATTGATGGTTATTGAACCGATGTATAGGACTAAATTAGGCATGTCAAAGACAAGCGAGAAGTGCCCGAAGGTTATTTGGATTTTGGGATTGATGGTGAAGGAAGGTGCGACTGACTAGAAACTCGCTAACATTACGGCGGGCATCATGTCGCACAGTAGTGTCTTTTCATTTACGTGGTGTTATATGCCATGAAAGGTAAACTCGCAGACCGTGAAATAAGTTCAACCATTGGAAATACACTTAAAAATTCTTAATATTGGTTCGCAGCAGGAGCTGTCCAAACGCAAGCAATAATTTAAAACCTTGTATTAATCCTCTTTTCACTGCTTAGGAAGATATAACGTTTCTCGACATCATCCCACCGCCTGAATTACACTTGATGCTTGGTGTAGTAAATACATTATTTACTCATGTATTATTTATTAACACGCGCGCCTCAGTAAAGTTCTCGATCCCCACATTTAAAATAGAATTGTAGCTATTAGAAAAGCCACTCAGAACATTGATATCTCTGTTATCCCAAAATTACATGCAGTGTTCTTCAACGTACTTGAATTCTGCACAGAAATTCAGACCGGCCTCGGATTCTTCAGCGGTCAAGACCTGGGGACTCAGATTTTGCAACTGTTTGGACAAAATACAAAGTCTCTAGACAATATTTCGTCTATTCAATCAGACTTTTTCAAATGGTGTATACTTTTAATATTTTTCTGATTGTTTAGTTTAAATTTTTGTATACCCGCCGCTGTCAAAGATTTCCTTTTTCATAGAATATTTAAATTGTTAATATTTACCATAATATAATGTTGCTTGTTTGTTCGAAATTAATCTGCTTGTTCTATTGCCATACCTGCATTATTTTCGATTCATATATTATATGTATATATATTTTTTTTCATGGATATTATTGAGAAATTATTAAAGTTTTTCAAGTTTATGAGTAACTTCATGTACTCTTATTATTGTCAGAGCAATTTTTAATGCAAAGTTATGTAGAAACACGCTATTTAAAAGAAATTTAGATATTAGCCAATTTTCATAAAAGTTGGTACTCTTCAACACGCTATAACTACGGTCTACAGTGCGCAGGAAATATGCCATTTTACAAAAACTAAAACTAAAAGTTTTGTTATGAAATTTTGTAGAAAAATATGATTTTTGGTGGCTGTATCTGCTAAACTACATTAGATAAAATCTTTTTTAGTTTTACAAAGAATTTTAATAACTTAAATTATTGTCCTAACAAATTTCAAGTAGCATGCTCGAAAGTGGAGAATTATTTATGAAACTAATAAAAACTGTAATTTTTCAAACCTTTTCTAAAATTGAAATGGGTCCCCGAGTTCCAAAAATTGTTAACGTTTAGATACTTTTTTCGATGAAAAACTACAATGTTTAAACCGAAGAAGCACCACATTGGAGTCAGTTTAACAAAAATATACACAATAGGCTGAAAAACAAAATGAAAAATTTAGTGTATTCAACAATCCCTCCAGAGATTTATTTCTTTTTGGTCTCAAAATAATCATAAGGCATCACTATAATGATTGCAGAAGAAAATCCTATCTCATCCTATCCTATACTGAAACTTTTATATTTTTGCGGAAGTTCAAGAAGTACTGACGAAAATATTGCCAGAAAATACAGTACTGTTGAAAGAAGAGAAGCGTTTATTTGTCACGTTTAGGTATACTTGTCAGCTATAATAATTTCAGTCACTTCTTATTAAAACTAAATACAGTCGAAGCTATCAATAAGACCGCTACGAATAAGACCACTTCCCCTCATCCTTGCTCGAGCTCATCGAGACGCTTCCCCCACTCTCACGCTGTCTTCGTAATTCCGGTCAGCCGCTACCAATAGTCCCGCCGAAGAAATTGTAATTTTTATGGTTTTGAGGAGTTTTTTTGTATTATCCAAATAAATCAAATATTAATTGTAATATATTCATATTTTATAATGTTTTTCAACGTTATAAAAAATATTATTCTTGTGTATAATATGCGCAATGTCAACAATGTGCCACCACTGTTGTGTTTACGTTTTGATCGTCCGCGTAAGTAGTGAGAAGTGAATTTAGAGGTACATGCATCAGTTTTAATCTGGAAGATGAAAGAGTTGAGAATCGGAGAACTAACATTTCGAGGAAAAAAATAGTTATCTTTTTCAATTATCTTCAATTCTTGTGATTTATCTGAAGCTGTATAAAGATAGAGCTGTATAAATTTGATGATTATGCGTATGTTACTGTATAGTGTTAAAATTGTACGCGGAAATTGGAAATTACCGTGTAAAAAAAATTCGTTTTAAACGATATATTCTACACAAGAATAATGTTTTATAATGTCGAAAAACATTCTAAAATATGAAAATCACACAATTAATATTTGATTTATTTAAATATAACAAAAAAAAACTCTTTTCAAAACCATAAAAATTACGATTTCTTCAGGGGCACTATTGGTAGCGGCTGACCGAAATTTCGAAGTCAGCGTGAGAGTGGGGGAAGCGTTTCGATGAGCTCGAGCAAGGATGAAGGGAAGTTATCTTTTTCGTAGCGGTCTTATTGATAGCTTCGACTGTAATTTCTAATTAATTGTTCTGTACCGAATAAATGGTAGAAATATTGTTTTAAAAATATATAACTAATTTATTTATTTTTTGGCAGGTTCCCTACGAATTAGATAAAACTATTAAAGGCTTGAAGGAAAGACTACTAAGCGGAAAGGAAACCTTTCAGCCAATTTGTGTTGAGGTTGGATCTGTAGTACAAATTTTAGAAGCGTACATTCTTGTTGACGTTTAAAAGAAGAAGGCCCTTTCTTGCTTAGAAGCCTTAGAATTAACTTTTAAGCTTTTCTTCGCATTAAATTGTAAATATCCACAAGCCTCTAATTCAATGTGGCACTTTATTCAACTCGTTTATTATGGTATAGTAACGTTACCTAATAATCTGGTAAAAGCGGTAGAAGAACTGCAAGAACTGACAAAACATGCGTTAAAAGAGTCTAGACTCTTATAATTTGACTTTATTCAGTTCTGTTTTCTTGTCAGAGTTTATTGATATTACACGGAGAAAAATGGATGTTTAAATGTAGATGTTTAAAGGGTAAGATTGTCCCACCTAAAATGCAGATATT